>BGPR01004037.1:0-63449 GCA_013235015.1 Araneus ventricosus
TTTATTTCATCAAAGTTGTTCTTACAAACTAACTTTTTAAATAAAAAACAGCTTTCTATGGAATTAGTTTAATGACAAAATACATTAGTAACGTAAGTTTTAAAAAATTTATTATATATGGACTAAATAAAATTTTGAAATAAAATATTTTTTATTATCAAACTATACAGGAGCAAAAAACACAAACTATTTCGGATTAATAAACATTATTTTAAAGCAATACCATATCGAGGTGAAATGTAGACGGTGTTAGCATACCAACACAGATATATAGTAATTTTATTATATATGTTTGTGAAGTTAAATGACATCATAATAACATAGTGGCTAGCCGCCCAAACTAAAGCTGACATTAAAAAAAATAGATAACAGAACACGTAAATTTTATTTGTTGCATGTACAATAACTCACAATTCTAAAGATTTTCCTACATTTTGTAAACTGCAAAGGAAGCAGTTCTTAAAATAGGTCTTTCACGATCACTCCACGCCACGCAAATCCGACCGCTCCATGCCAAAAACATCGTCAATGGGGAAACATAAAAGAATTGGCATGGCGTGAAACGGAAGGTTGAATATCCAACCCGTCCTAATTTCCATCACTCCGCGCCGTTTGGAAGGGGCACTCAATGAATGCGGGTGGGAAGGGAGAGACCTCGATTTTGTAAACTGTCAAGGAAAGACTTCTTAAAACCGATGATTCACGATCACTCCACCCAAAATCATTGTCACGTCCAAACCCGCCATGAAAATGGCGTGAGCGGCGGTGACATCCTGCCACGTCCTGATTCACTACCCGCACCATTTGAAGGGTCCCCAGTGAATTCGGGTATGAGAGACTCTATTTTAAACTGGTCAAACATACTTCTGAAAACCGGTGATTTAAGATCACCCACGCCAAAATCATTGTCGTCAATGTGAAAGCAGCCAGAATTGGTGCCGGCGTTAGAGCGGAAGGTTGAATATCCACCTGTCGTAATTTCCAACACTCCGCGCCATTTGGAAGGTGTAAGCTAAAGGATTGCGGGGAGTGAGAGGCTTGCCTCTGGAAAGGCTTTCACCTAGGGAGCAGAGTGAAGCAGTCATGTGGCTGCCATTCTGTCACTAAATGGCTGGGCTTAAAAAATAGAATGACCTGCAGTGCCTTCGTCATTTCTGTGGCGTGGAGTGGTCGCGTGGAAAGCCTAAGATTTTGAGGCATTCATTATACAAGCAGCATCTTAAGGACTTTTCAACGGTAAATAACATAACTTGACTGTCTTGAACTGAATGATTACAATAAAATGATTAACCCTTAAAGGCCTGATTTTTTAATGATTTTAAATGTATTTTGTCTTTTCGTTTTCTGAATAGATGGAAAAATACTTTAAAAATTATATTTGTTTTATGTATTGTTTTGGCTCAAAATTAGTTTGCTACCCATCAACAACATCTTCTCAAGGTTTTAATTGAAAAAAAATCTCCTTGATAAAATTCTTATAATTTCAGATATGATTTTAAGAACTAATAATGGTCAAGGAATTTTCCTCAAAAAATTATAGAATAAAATTTTGGTATTCTCTGCTGCAAAACAAAGCAGCAAAAGGTGCAGACCAAGAAATCATCAATTTAATCTTTATCAGAACTTGCCGCTGCCAGCTATATACTGCAAGTTGTTTAATAACATTTTTCGGCATGCATCCTATTGAAATGTAAATAAATAGAGTCAGTCTTGTCTTCAAGATTTTAAAGGCTAAAATTGCGTATGTTGCTTAAAGGCAGTACAGTACTTTAGGCTGCAGAGCTGCAGTCCCCTCTCGAAATCATTTTTTTAAAACTTGTATTACTGTTTTTATTCTTATTGGCTTACTGTCCTAAAGGGTTCAATTATAACTGAAATGGCAAAAAAAGTAATAAAAAACAGTAAAGTTTATTTATATTAACGTCCTGTTTTGAAGCTAACCCTGAGGGCTATAAAAAAACGTAAAAGGAAGACGGAAAATAAATCAAAAAATAAAAGAGAGACATATCAGAGCTGCGGAAAGTTTTGTCCCTCCTAGAATCGAATTTCCTGCATTGATAACGGCGTTTTCAGTCGGTAGAAAAAAGCAACCCTTTTCTCCCATTGAAACTGAAACCTCGTGAGCTGCACCTGAGCAGCTCCCAGTTTGGCGCGACTTCCTCATTTGTTTTTTTTTTTCTTTTCTGCTCAATCATATAGTTTTAAATCAAAATTCTGGAGGAGTTGTAATTTTTTGCCTTTATTTTTTTTTGCCACCAAACTTTGTTAATGGTTATAGCCAAAAAACTTCGAAAAAAAAATTTCCCAGTTTTTGCTTATAACTCAAAAATTATCAATTTTTTACTATATCATCATATATACCAACATAATCAGCATAAAATTTCCTACAACTTAGGTCAATACAACTTCGCAGCACTGTTTCTGAGCTGAAGAGCCCACACTGCTTAACCTCTGACTCCAAAGGCCATTGGAATAAGCACCCCAGCACACGGGAACGCTTTATATCTTCTAATAAAAGATAAGGGAATTCCACTTTCTCCCTCAAAATCACTACTGACCGAATTCCAAGAAAACTCCCTTCCCCTAAACACGTCTGGTGAACAACTTAAGGGAAGAAAAAGCACGCGCCCTCGTATTTGCTTGAAGAGACGTATATGGGACGTTCCCGTATTGATAGAGTTAAAGGCAACACGGGAGTTTAAAAGTTAAATGATTGAGTTTAGATTAGAAAAATCTATGGCAGGTATTTTAAATGACGTATAAAGTATTGCATAAAACTTACCATGTTATATACCAGAGTCAGTTGATCATTTTACCTTTTGCCTCCAATTTGAGGAAATTGCAAAGTCAAATATAGAGCCAGTAGATAGTTGGCTCATATCTTTTAGCGTATGTATGTACAACTGCCGCCTTTTTCCAAATTGAAAATTAGTCGTTCATATTCACTTTGAATAATTATTTCAAACAAATTTGTTTACATGTAGGGTTTCGGGTTTCTCTAGAGTTACTCTTATAAAAATTGAAACATGTAGGGGGAAAAATGGGGCTAGTTTAGTTATATTAACGTCACTGAAGTTAGTTATATTGAAGCAACACGAGGGCTATTTTGGGACGGACCTCGTAATTTTAAACAGCTGTCAGATGAAGAGGTGGACACCTGGGCCCGCACACACTCTCCAAACTTCCACACCACACTACTCGAAGGGCGTGTGGCTCCCAACGCATGATTTAACGTGCAACAGTTCCACAATAAACGCGGCAGATCTTTAGTGGAATCGGTTTACGAACCTGAAACCCTCTGGTACCGAAGCCGAGACCTTACCACTAGGCCACTGCGACATCAAAAAGGGTGAGACAATGAAAATTAATGAAACAGTCATTACGCTTTACTCCATGTGGCAAAAGAGAGACTTGAAACGGTCAACCCCTTTCACTGGTGTCTTTTGGATTTGGCGTCAAAGACACAATGAATCAAAGTGATATTTAATTATTAGGCTTGATATACAATATCAAATCAGTGAAATTAGTTTCGTATGTTTCCATATACTTCGAAATAAATAATAAATGGATTACTTGCTTTTGGGAAAATCGGGCTTCTAATTTTGGCAAGAAAAAATGGCAACCAAGTTGGATCAGCCAGAACGGTTGATAGATTTTTTGAATTACAGCTATCATGCTGTCAATGAAATTCAAATATGAATAAAATGAATCCTTATCCAGGTGAAATCCAACTTTAATTAGTTTGAATAATGAACGATCTTTTCGTATAAGATATTTCAAACATTAATCAGTTCGAATAATCAACGCCTCTAATAAGTCGCATAACTGCAGATACTGTAATGTTCTGATTGGATTGCTTTAATCCAATCGAACTCTAATTAGTTCGAATAATGAACGCTGGTCGGATACCGCAAATCTTCCACTAGTCTGCATTAAGTGTACTGCCGTAATTAGTGCGTGTAACGACAGTAAGCCCTACCGGGATGTCTTTGGTGTCGACTGAGCCAAAACAAATTGCATCTGTGGATTCACAACAATTTCCCTTGTCAGTGGCGGAGATTGAGAATAAAAGTAGGTGGAGTAAAATATTTATAGACACCTAAAAAGTATACGAAGTAGGGCAGACAACAAATTAAAAATTTAGTTACAAAATTGCCATTTCCTGAAAACTATTATTTTTTTATATTTAATTTTAGGCAACTAAAATGAAATAAAAATTTAATTTTTCCCTAAAAGATGAAGGACTTCCCCTGAGTCGCCGTGATGACTGTTCCTTGCCGTTCCCTAATCTAACGGACCACTTGTTTGGTAACAAAATCCATAGTTATTATTACGTGGAAGAAAGAAAGCATAACCTGAACATGACGAAGTACGAAAAATATTTCTAACAATGAAGCATTAAAATTTCCAGTATGATAACATGATAATATGTTTAGGCTAGCATTTTATCTGTAAATTGAGTGATGCAATAATTGTTCAAGGTTTGAACAAGATGACCGTTGAACCTTACCTTCCAAATTTCGCTAATAGTTACTCCCTTGGGTTGTAGGCGCTCACTAAGAAAGAATTAAAATTTTAATTTGATTGTTTATTAATTAAAAAATTAATCGAAATTCTAACATTTTTCTTCAATAACTTCTGGAACATACTGTTGCAGAAAACAACTTTCCACTTTAAAATTATTGTTCAGAGATACCACGTTTATCTGAGTAGTTTCTTCAATTTCAATAAATTTTTCAAACTTTATTATGTAACGGCTGATGCAATAGATTTTCACAATTTACTATCTATTAAAATGCTCAGTAGTCTGTTTAATTGTGGAGTCGGCTTTCGCTAGTAGAACCTTTAATTAAAAAAAAAATAGTAAATATAATTTCAAAATATTTAATTTTCAAGACTTGTTTGCGTACTTACGTTTCGAATCTAATGGAAGTATCTCATATCTAGTGTTATTTTTGATACAATTTTATGAATCTGCAGACTTCTGTCATTTTAAATTCTATTTAAAAAATTTAAAGCTATTCCTGGAACAAATGAATCATATCAAAGAAAAGAATATTAGCATCTGTCCTTATGAAGAACGCCATGCGATGAATGAATGAACATTCTTGGCCATGAACAAGATAAAGTTTCATAAACATCACTAGGTAATTTTGGGGATTTAAAATGGCAACTCTTTTTCCAAGGACACACAAGAAATGTCCTGTTTCTGTGCCTATACACTTCCATAGACAAATACCTCTGATAAACAAAGCGTGGCTCGCGAGGGAGAGCATGGCTGCTGAGAAAGAAATGTCATTTGTGAACGAGATGGAACCATCTTGCCTGCTGCATGTTAATGGAACAGTTCACGAAATGATCCGGATAGCCCCTTGTTTTTGTATACATAGGGATTAAAAAATGCCTGAATAAATATGGAAAACGTAAAACTGGAATTTTTGATTCTCAACAGACAGATCATATAAACGATCCTCATTTTGTGAATTCCAGAATGAAACACAAGCAAAACGCGCGATTTTATTTGCCAAGAGCTTTTTATTGTCAAGAGCTTTCTATAAATCGCTGTTTCAAATGTTGATTTAGTCAACAGCCTTCAGATTACTTCTTGTTTGTGTAATATACATTGAAAGGTCATTGTGAACCAGCATTTACATCGCTTCCTTGAAAATCTTCTGGCGAATGATGAGAAAACAATGAGGACCGTTTAGAGATGGTGGGATCTCAAATGGCGCACAGATTACTGCTAGAATCTCAAAGAGACCTCGTGTAAACAAGTTTGCTCACAAGCAAGCAAAAAGAATTTTCAGACGTGAACAAAGTAACTATTCACCTTTTGTTTTTAATTTTAGTCTTCTCAGTTCTAATTTTTAATTAAGCTCCTGGGTAGAGAGTTACAGACAGTTTCTGTGTGTTTTTTCTATTAATTAATATGTTTTACAATTTATCAAAGATTTTTTTTTAACTTAACGTCCTATATCTCAAACTAATTTAAATGTTAACATAAATAATGCTATTGTCTTTATCTTCAAACCATTGGTGATAGGGACACACACTAACTCATAGTCTTATTTTCCTCATGAAATGTAAGTAAAACTAGTAAAAGAACTTGTTGTAGAGGTTTTATTAATTAATTGATTGGTAAATTATCGGTTAATATTTTGCTTACTAAATATACAGTACAAAATATGTGTGACCGTGCTGTTAGTATTAATACGAAAAATAGTTACCAAATTAATATTACATAAAAATATTTCTCTTTTACAATTATTTTGCAAGTGCATTAAGATATTATATTCTTCGAAGAAACATAACTAACTTTCTATTTAAATTGTTCAAAATTATATTGTAGAAGATACAAGTTTATAAACACATGTTTTCTTTTTGAACACATATTTCGAAAACCCAACATATTTTTATAATTTTAAAACTCACTAAAACCCAAATTGTATAAATAATCACTTGCAATGACTATATCTGCTTTTCTTTTAAACTTATAACGTTATGCGTTACGTATTAATCATATAAAATACAGGTAATTAATAACGATAATTTAGACGTAAAACTTCAAGCTTACTTTAGAAAAGAACATTTTTTTAGGGTCCTCCGATAAAATGGAATTGCTGTCTTGAAGAATGAGGCATAAATAGATCATTCTTTGCGAGAGATGCAAGGTAAGTGCACATCTTTCGAAGAATACAGAGAATCATTTTAAATCTTTTTATTGAATATTTGGGGCTTTTTATCGTCCTCTCTTTATGATGTTTTGCAGTCATTTATCCGCTTCTAATGGCGCCCAGTTCTCTTTTATTTATGGTGCTTTTTGCCAATACCCTTTAAAATGCAAGCGTCAGCAGGTCTATCGATCTAATCATATGTGTTTTCATTCTATGAGACAACCTTTGTCTTTTCTCACCAACAGGGAAAAATAATATTGCTCTAAGGGAAAAGAGGGTGAAGGAGTTGGATTATATAGATGAATTACCATGAACGAATAACGGCATTTACAGACGAGAAGGAATATAAATTACTCACTATTTATTTACCATAGTTTTATAAAAAAAAAATAGTATGACTAGAAAGAACTTTACATGTGGGTGAATGACAATACAAAAAAAATAAAGGAGGAACTAGAATCTTTGTATGGCTTTGCAGTTTTTATAATTTTCTGGGAGCTTCTTATGCCCTGCTAACGCTCACTCAACCAGGGAATAAGTCTTCAATCAAACCTGCTTCGCTCGATCTGTAATAAGTCACTTTGAAACTGCTATAAGCTACATTTATGGTTTATCTTAATATATGTATTCTGTATGTTTCTCAACTTATATTAGCTCCGACAATAAATTTGTCAGCTTTGAAAGGTCCTTTTTTCTTGATTTTCTAACAGGTTTATTAGGCAGTTCAACATTCTAATGAAACTGATAAGAAAATGACAAATTTCAGAACACGGTATTTGTCGTCGCAACTGCTAAAAAACGCGCCAACCGCTAAAAAACTCGCCGAAAGTAAAGGAAAAATGTTTCTGTGATCACCATATTGGCGAATAATCCCCCAGAAAATTCCATTCTTAGTCAACCTACCGATATTTTAATAGTTTCGCCTTCGGCGACCAGCTTGTCTCGCGGAATATATCAATTGAATTCTATCATTTTATATTCATGGTTCTTAATTAAAACGTAATTTTAAACTCATGTTTGAAAATCAATTACTCCATACTTCACCCATGTTCTCATTATGTAACTGTACAATTCTACGATATCTTTACGATGTTATGCTAGGCATCTCAGAATACGAAACAACGTGGAGATGTCGTATATATTGTGCTTAAGGATTGGACCTC
Source organism: Araneus ventricosus (assembly GCA_013235015.1). Lineage (NCBI taxonomy): Eukaryota > Metazoa > Arthropoda > Arachnida > Araneae > Araneidae > Araneus > Araneus ventricosus. Next base: position 7,838 of record BGPR01004037.1, read on the forward strand.
TTTTGTTCAGTTCAATAAATGTTCCTAAAACAATGCCACTGTAACCTTTGATTCGGCACTATCTTCACTTTCTTATTCATCTTCTAAAATATGATTTTCAACAAAATGACGCAGCACGTTTATGGTATGGCATTTAGTTGAATAAAACATGCTAAGAGAAAATAGAAATACCAAGTAAAATATTCATATAGCAACGAATATCTAACGAACATTAAATTACTAAAAATTTTATGTAAAAATGACAAAATGTATTAGGATATTATCTCAGATTGCAACAATTAAAGAGAAATATCAATTAAATATCTATTTAAACAATGAAAACGGTCTTTGGTTGCGTTGCGAAATGAAAAAGTATTCTTAAATTATGCAACAAAGTATTTTTTTTAAAAGTTTATAAAATTCGAGAAATCATTGTACGGCAACTAACTTATATCATTGACAAGGATTTGTTCTTTCAGATGAGTAGTAAAAATGATTTTTGTACGCGTTCCAAAGTTATTTAAAAAACGCCAAAATCTCTGCTTTATTTTTAATTAATGAAAATTTTAACAGTGGGGCACCTGAGGATGCACATTTTCAATCTCTCCTCTTAAAGTATAAGTTTGAAAGTTATATTTCAGTAGCTCCGTTCAGCGGTCCGTCTCGAGAGCGCCAACACACAATAAAAAACACAATAATAAAAATTACGGCCACAAAAAAAACACACACAAAAAAAAACACATGCCAAAAAAACACACACAAAAACACACAAAACACACAAAAACAATACACAAAAACACACACACAAAAAAAACACACACAAAAAACACACACACAAAACACACACACAAAAACACAGTACCACAAAAAAAACACACGCACAAAAACACACGCACAAAAAACGCACACACAAAAACAGACGCTCAAAAATGCACAAACACACAATAATACTAATAATAAAACATATTGTGAGAGAGAGACACACACACAACACACAAACACACACACACACACAAAACACAGAGAGAGAGACACACACACAACACACAAACATTAATAATAATAAACACACAAACACACACACAACACACAAATAATGTTTGACAACACACAAAACACATTACCAATAAATTAACATCAACAAACCAAACACACCAACAAACAACACCAACAAACAATAACAATAACAACACACAATACCAACAACAAACATGACACACAAACCGTATCACCAACAATAATAAACACACAAACACACAAAACACACACAAAACACAAACACATCTCCCTGACATTAGTAGAGACAGTCGTTAACGCTGGATGCTAAAACAACATTATCCTCCTTGACGAACGCCCTCAGCCCTCCCTCTTCAACTGATTCATTTGAACGTGAATCTGTTTTCTTTCATTGTTTCTGATAATACGGCTTTGAAAAGGCTGAGATTTATGGTTAACCTGATTGAAAAGAAGGTTCAAAACCGAATCGCACCTGCTCTGTTTTTTCATTACGTTTGAAAGTGAAATTACGTAATCCATCAATTCATATATGCTACCAAATTACTATAGTTAAATTCCAGTTCCTGCTTGCCATTATTTCTCTGGTTCTGTGTGGTACTCGTGGAAGTTCTAATGTTTTGTTATCATCTTGAAATCAAATAAGACTTCTCTTTTAAAGCATTTGTCTAATGATCAAGACGAAAATTGCAGTCCAGATTTTACTTGTTGTTAGGTTAGTGAGTTACTGTTACTATGAGCTTCAAAATATTTCATTAATAAAAAAAATCAGATATTTAAGTTTTCCTTTTTTTTCCTCGAATTTTCATAGCAACAAGAAGCGATCGGCATCACAACCGACTCAAGTGTCATCTAGCAGCCTTTTAAAATTACAAATTCTGTTGCTCACCCTTGCGTGGGGGACAAATGGGGCCTTAATCTAAAGCACCAATTTCCATATATCGCCACCTCAATAGAGGAAATGCATTGTTACGTTAACATTAAATATTCATCTAAAATATCCGTGAGTAATTTTTCGATGTAAAGTATGCACAACAATTTGGGAAGAAGAGAATTTTTTAAGGTTTCTGAAAAAATGGCTCTGCTATCTTAAAACACATACCCGCAAACATTTTTCATGTGCATTCCATTTTCTTTCTGGGATACATACATTATAAATTATGAAAAAAATACAAAGAACAATATTTTTAATCTTTTATTTGCATGAATACTTAACCATTTTATCACTTTCTGTATATGATCCTTGTAGTCATTTACTTGCATCTAATGGTCCCCTCGGCTTTATTTATGGGGCATTCTTCACAACACTTTAAACGCAAAAAAGGGCTAGAAAGGCCTAATATATAAAGTCTATAAATTATACGTGTTTTTCCTATCATAAGGCATCTTTTAGTTTTCAACATCATCAGTAGAGTAGAAACAATGCTTAGCTTAGCACCAAAGAGAGAAAAGAGAAATGACAACACGCAATGAAACTGGTAATTTATAATGCAGCAAAAATGGAAATGATTATTTATAAGCAATTCGTTGCTTTTAGTTTTGCAGTTTTTGAAAAAAAATAGTTCTATAACAGACAAATTATGCATCCATGGATGAATGGTAATGTTAAAGTCAAAAAGAGGAATAAAGTTTGAATATTCACTTGATGTTAGAAGCTTTTATATTGTTATTCAAGCCAACTTGCTTGTTGAAATAAATGATATTATACTTTTCCTAACTGAGTTAACTTCAAGTTCAAGTTCGTCAAGGTCAAGTTCAAGCCAACTTGCTTGTTGAAATAAATGATATTATACTTTTCCTAACTGAGCTTGAGAAATTTGATGTTTTAAATTATAATAACAGAATATAACAAATGAAGAAACGTTATTACCGAAACACATTTTATCATAAATGCAAAGCATCCTGTATAAGGAAAAAAATATTTAACGGAATGAGATCTACCCGGGGAATACAATTTAGCAGATGACAAAACAAGAACAATTTATTAGTGAAAATTTGTACATTGGTTGCAGAGAAAAGAATATTGTATTAGTCTCTCACACTCCAAAATTCATGAAATAATTTCTGAGTATTACATTTTATAAAGGATATCTGAATGAAGTGTCAAGTATTAAATGTTGATCTTTGCAACATTTAATGCTGAAAATAAAGATAAACTATTTAATGTTTTATTCGCAACAGATTTCTCAGTGAAAATATTATACAGTCGGACCTCTATTTAACGAAGTCGCTAAATCCCGAAAAAAAGTTCGTTATATGGAAAATTCGTTAAATAGAGATTCACCTTTTAAAATACTTTAAACTACACAAAACAAATTTTAAATTCATAAACACTAAATATTATTTAAAAAAGTAATTAATCACATTTAATCCTTTATTTTGTAAATTAATATCTATTTGTTTTATATATTTTACCCATCAAAAAGAAATCTGCAAGGAAAACAAGAATAAAACAAAACATTGTCTGGGAATACACTGTATTTTCAATTTTAAAAAATAATTTTATATTAAAATTAATGAATTTTAGCATTTCATCATACGAAGGTTTGTTGATTTCTGAATCATGATCATTTCCATCTTCATCATCTTCGTCTTCATCGCAATTCATTGCTGTATTGTTTTTATTTTTCACACTGTCCACTTCAAAACTGCCTCATCCACATCTTCATAGACACATGCTTTTAAACGTTTTGAACAAGAATTCGATGAATCATAATTTTGTATCTTATCACGATTTTTTTATTATGGTTGATAAGCTGTTTGGAGGAATACCAAATCTTAAAGCAATGTCCCTTTTTTTCACACCTTTACCCACCTCATGAAGAATTAAATTTTTTTCTTTGACGATTGAGCACTTTCGCTTTGACATTTTCCAGCTTCAAGGTCATTGATCACCATAAAATGTGTTAAAAGAAAGAATAAGTTTGAAATGGTTAGAAATATTTTGAGAAATAGGGAGGAAAAAAAATATTGGATCACAAGAAAAAGTTCGTTAAATAGAAAATGCACTTCGCTATTTGGAGGTTATTTCACGAAGAAATTCGCAAAATGTTCTTGGTTCCAAGAAAAAGTTCGCAAAATGGAGAAATTCGCAAAATAGAGGTTCGTTAAATAGAGGTCCGACTGTATTTACACGATATAACATAACAAGCTCCTTTCTTAATTGCATTTTTCTCACTCAATATTTAAATTATGAACCTAATTCAAAAACAAAAGCTAGATACACCAATGATTGTGAAATTAGAATTTTTTGTCAATAGCTTATTTGAAAAATAGGCTACGTTAAGCTTACCGTTCATGCTATATTTACAGAAGTGTTTTGTCCGTTCTTTTCAAAATTTGTTTGCGAAATAAGGAAAAAACATTTAAGCGACACTCTGATAAAAATAATAGTGCAAAGTAGCTTGAAACTGTTGCAAGCATTCAGTAAAAGAAATCCATCTTAAAAATTTTGCTTGCCAAACTGTCGAAATTTGAAAAGGAAATTAAATGTACATGATTCCTTCCTTCTTTCATTGTGTGCCTATCAATGCACACATGGAGTTGTAGAATGGTACAAAGAAGTAAAACTATCCATAGGGCAATTAGATTGATGGCAGATTAGTTCTGAAAGATAGTGTAATAGGTAAATAATATAGAATCTGTAATAATCCCGGACTCAGAGGGAAAAATTCTGCTTTTACAGGTTGCTTATAAGGGGAAAGTTAGAAAAGTTGTAAATATGTGTTTCGTAGGAATTTCTTTTCAATGCTGAATCATTAAAACAAATTTGATATCTTTTAAATAAGTTAAATGGATGGCAAACAATATTTCTATGAAATTCTTCCAAGTGTCCGATTTGAATGTCCCTATCCTATTTGTGTCCTATATAGAGGCCTATATCCTATTTGAATATCCCCTTTCAACATTTTTGCTGTTAGATTCGTTTATCTCTCTCTTGTAGTAGAGTGTTGCGGGCATCCGAGGCATAGACCCCACTTATTAGAAATACAAACATTCAAGGACCAGAAGAGCAAAAGGAAGTATTCCACAAATAATATAAGAATCAAGCCATTTAAAACCATTTATTTTTTTAATTTAGCAACGTTATTTCTTTTAAAATAGAAATTTTTACGAAAAGCAGATTTTAAACATCTGAGATCTTAAAATTACACTAAATTAAGATCTTTTACTGAAACTGTAATCTACCACTCTATTTAAATCACAATGGTTGACTATATAAAATCTCATATGGTTAAATCACATTAGATTTTCATAACTAAATTTTTTCATACTATAATGTCGCCAATAGTCTTAAGCCATTAGAAAATTTCAGCATTATTTAAAATTTATATAGAAAAATAAAAATGAACCGCTTAAAATGTCACTTGGATTACTTGGCTTATGAAAGTGTTTAAAAAGTCAATTTTTCGTCATTCGTTTTCTTTGGCAAAAAATTTCATTTTGGGTTCTTTTCTCTCAATACAAAGATTCCATCCAAGTACGTCTTCGAAATGCTTCGATAGTTGGCTTTGTTGAGTACTTAATTCACTACTGTTTTCCATTTTTCTAATTCTAGTTTTATTCTCTGATTTTCTCTCTGTTCTTTTACCAGCTGCATGCTTGGTTTTCTTATGAAAACGGCTCTTTTTCTGGATCTTTTCATCTCCTTCTTTACGCCGTCTTTTGCATTCGAATGACTCTCCTGACAATATTTTTAGTGGTGGAGTTTCAAAAAGCAGGATGTCTTGAGCATTTTCTTCTTGTTCCTTGGGTCCCTCAGCATTTGTTGTTGCTGAAAACGTTTCCGTGACAGTATCTATAGAACCTGTAGTTGTTATTAAAGACCACAGTTTTTCTTCTTTGGAAATGCTTTTTAGTTTGCACTTGCCATATGTTCTTTCAGCACACACCACAGATGCTTCGTAATCGTAGAATGCATCGCTGACAATTTCCGGTTGATGTTCAAGTATCGGAGACAAACACTGGAAATTCAAAGATAGTCCTTTGGTTTCTCTTTGTGGACTGTCAAATGGTGTAGACGTGGGTGGATACAAAATAGTTTCGTCCAACAATTCCAGACCCTTTGAAACAGTCTCTCCTTCCTTTTGTTTGGATTCTCCATTCTTACCAATTACAGGGCCCTTCGTTTGACTTATAAGCAAATTGTTTTCAATGTCTACTTCCCTCTCCTCATATTTATTATTATTCACAAAGTCTTCTGTACAAACTGTGTCATTTTTCTGACTTCCTTGGGCTCCATTTAATATGTTTAAGTAAAGAACCTTTTCATTTGTTAAATGTGCTTCTTCTTCATCCAACTCTGTATTCATCACTTCATTTCCAGTAGTCGATGATAATTTAGAATTGCTTCCTATTTTTAATGGCGCTGAAATATTTATATCCCAATCCAATCTCTCGTCAACTATGCGTTGCGCTCTATTATTGTTCTTTGAAGGAAGATTCTTTCTCCTTTTTTTATTGGTGCTATCCTTTTCATTTTTGAAATTTCCGCTGCTATTCTTGAGTTTTGTTCTTTTAACTTTAGATGTTTCATCTCTTTTACTCACACCTCCATCTTTTATTATTTTTTTCTTAATACATTTTTCCGATTCTTTAATTCTACTTACGCCATTTATATTAGTTCTTTTCATTAGTTGAGGATCTGATGTCGAAATCCTTGCTTCCTTCTCATTTACTAATGTCCTTTTATCCTCAAGAAACTCAAGAAGTTCTTTAGTACCGTATGGATCTAGTCCAGTTTTGTCATTCTTGACTGGTGTATTTCCAGAATTTAAATTATTATAAGGGAGAGGTATACCCCCAAATAGATCAACCCTGTCAGAAAATCTTACCTTTTTGACGATGCTAGAATTTGCTCGCCTTGGCACCTCTCCAAGGGTGATTTCATTCAAAGTTGAACGCTTATTTCTAGCAGCATAACTATTTTTAAAAATCACATCTGCGTTAATTGAAACATTATCTTCTTTCAAATTTACTCCTTTGACTTCATGGTCATTTCTAGCACTTATAAACGGCGAAGATGCTCTGCTACAACTGGCTAAGGGCATTCGTGAAAACAAATTTGCATCCCCCGAATTTCTAGAATTTTGATTTTTGGATTTATTTAATGAAATAACACCTTTATTTAAATCAAAGTCAGAATTCTGATGAGAATATCTATATCGTTTACCACACCGCCACTCTGGATATATGGGAGATATATCAGAAATCTTATCGCATTTCTTGAAAGTATTTAAAGGCTTAAGAGCTGAAGTTTTTGAGCTTCTAGAAGCACTTTTTGTAATTGATTTTGAAACAAAGCTTGACGGTGTTATGGGGTTCTCCTTACAGCTTTCAATATCGGTGGAGCCTTGATGATATGAACAAGGTATATTGAATCCCTTAGCCTTACTTCGCTTTTTCACACTCAAAAATTCATAATAAGAATTTACACTTTTCTTCTTTCGATGATTTGGTTTGATCATATTCATTGGTTTCAAAGAAGGGAGGAAATTACTTACCACATTTTCTGAAATTGGCGTACTTGTTTTCAGTGATTTCCGAATATTATTCTGGTTCTTTGCAGTCTTCATATCTTTAAATTTTGATAAAGATGTTGTACAGCTTTTTTGGAACAAAAACAGTAGTACTTCAATACAAACACTATTTCTAAGAGCTGTATGTCATATTATCAGCTAAAATTCATTTCTACACATTTATAAAATATTGATGTATACTTCAGTGCCTCTTTTAAAGAAACATACTTATATCAATAATACTCACTCATGAAGCACTTTAAATAAAAGAATGATTCCTGCAAAAAAAACCCAACTAAAACTTCACTTTTCATATTAATTAAAATTACCAAAATAATGTTATTAATATTAAAAATCGCTAAACATTTTTTATTCCTCCTAAACCAATGAGAAAAAAATCACTCAAACATTCAAAATAAACAAACTAAATGAAACTCTCGTTATAAGAAATATGAAACTGCACATATGCATGCAGATGCACTGTTTATTCAGAAAATGCGCGCGAAATATCAGCATTATGCGTGTGAATCCGTAAATATCAGTAAAGAAATATTTAAAAATCTAAAAACAATTTAAAAACCTAACAAATTAAAGCAATTAACAACTTGATTTACTCATCCAAATCAAGGCGATAAATTCAAATACCAATTTTTACGACGCCATCACTAGAAAGATATCGTACCTCTGGCATATCTTGTGGTGAGCAAAAGGCATATGATTTGCTGAACTTAATATTCAGTATTAATTATCAATGCGACAATACATTTCATGCATAGATGTAGTGGAGCCGGCACGCGCCGGAGCGCCGTTTCGGCACTGCTTTTTTTTTTACGAGAAATAAATTACCAAAAAATTGTGAAAATGGCCTTAAAACAGCGCGATTTTTGTCACCCAACTTAGAGCGTTCCAGCACTGTTTATTTTGGACTACACCACTGTTTTCATGACGCAATTCACTAGCAGTGGCGTAGCTAAAAGGGGGCGGTCTGTTTTATGATCGCTTATGCTTCAGATAAATTAAGATGCGAGATTAAAAATGAAGATGATTTTATTTACGTTATGAAAACATAACTATACCATTAGTGGCCATTAACCGTAAAGATGTCATTCTAGGAATACAAACTTTATATACAATACATGATATTACACCTCCCTCCTCAGTTACAAATCAAGTCTGTCTGGAGGTCGCACTGTCCGACCACTCCTTGTTTCATAAAACTGGTCAGGAGACCTCGGTGCACTAGAAGTTGACGGCGTTGTTGGAGAAGAGTGAGATAGGTTTGGAGATCCTAGCATATCATCTGGAGGTGAGACAGGTGAGGAGTCTCTTGTGAAATCTGGCATTTCTCTCGTTGTATCATCTTCATCATATTCCAATTGTCCAGATGGTCGAAGATGGAAACAATTGCGTCGGATGATACCTCTAGGAGTTCCTACCCAGTAAGATCGAGGAGAAGCATGCTTTGCTTTTAAGCTCCCATAGGATCTTTGGTCAGTAATCCAGACGACTTGTCCAGGTTCAAGTTCTTCAAGGTCTTTCACTCTTATGATGCTTGTCATAATATTTCTTCTAATTGACTCCATATTTGATCCCTTTTCTTTTATATCCTTTGCCTCTGGAATTTTGGGCATGGGGCTTTTCTTTGCCATATGTAAATTGGTTCTTGGTTTACGACCCATCAGGAATTCAGCAGGATTGTAACCATTTCCTAAAGGAGTTGTTCTCAAAACCAGCATCATTAGATAAGGATCTTCATCTACTGATTTTTCAAGATGCTTCTTGAAATTTTTAATCATACTGTATGAATCCATTGCTCTGAGAATACTTGGGACTTGAAGTTACAATAATAAATCCGTACATTTTTGAAAATAGTTTGTAATCTCTAGTTGTCTCCACAGTTGAGAACCGAGATCCGCAATTACTTCGAACTATTTCTGGGATCCCATGTCTAGAAAATATGGACTTCATGCGATTGATGACAATTTGTGCCTTTTGATTGTCAAGTAAAGTCACTTTAAAGAATCTTGAATAATAGTCTGCGATTATTACATACCATTTGCCTTTTAATTTCAATAAATCTACCCCTAATTTCTGCCATGGGAGTTCTGGAAATTTACTACATGAATCACAAGATGTCATTCTCTCAATTTCAGACGAGAGACCAGGCCACCAAATACTCTATTCGCTCTTTGCACGGCATTTGGTTATACCTAAACGACCCTCATGAATTGCTTTCAAAATTTCTGATCTCATGGATTCAGATATAATTAATCTTGCATTCATCATAAGCAATCCATCTTCGATATTGATAGAATGTCTATATTCCCAATATCTTGACGGTCCGCACTCTAAAAGGGGCGGTAAAATCAGACATGGAGGAAAACAATTTTATAACTAAGAGCAGCTGTACTAGCTCAATCACTGTGTTAAAAAAATGTAACTTATTCGTATTTTTTCCTTTTATCGGTAAATCCCCGATATATGAAAGAAAGTCTGGTGGTGGACGCGCGATTTCGCAACCTATGCAGAGATCGAGGGCGCCAAATGACAAATTACGTTATTAATAAAAAAATTCTCAAATTTATTATTTTTTATTTTGAGTTTTTGTGCGCTGTGTAACTTGTAAAGGAAGGTTGCAAGTTCGCCCCTGATGACAAAAGTTGCCACTACGCCACGCTTCACTAGTCACAAGGCAAACAATTTTGTTGGCAACAGACCATCATGTAATTAATACAAGTTCGAAATGAAATAGTTGAATATTCTCAGTACGGCTGACTCGTATAAAAATATCAACTTCTTCAATATTCATAATTATGCATACGAATTAAAGATTTTTGACATGGACCATACCGTTATATCTAACGTCATAGAATAAATTCATAAAAGAACAGCAATGGTGTGTACGCAGGGTATGTGGCGACCGGGGCATGCTTTTTTCGCCCCCTGACTTCATGAGTGGTATAGCAAGGATAAATAGCGCCCAGAGCATAATATGAATTATTTGCCCATTACTTTTATTTGACCTTAAAAAGAGACATAAGCGTTATCTTTTTTCTTCCCTTCCAGGTCCCCCCCAAGATTAGCGCCGGGGCATCCATACCCCGTGCCCCTTCATCACTATGCCACTTTGTTTACGCTTTTCTTTTCCTTCATCTCAAAATATTTGTGAATTTTGTTTATATATTCGGAAAAGTAGAATATTTACGCTTCGGATATGAATTCAGTCAGTTGTCTATCACTACGGTTAGTAAACTTTTCAGGCGAATTCTATTTTTACAAATTAAAAAAATTTCAAGTATATCTTATCTATAACAAATAATTACATCAAGAAGAAAGAGTCATTCAGAGTGATTTCATACTCATAGGATTTAAACAGTATTAGCAATGCACTTTCTTCTCCTAAAAAGGTTCCTGTATACCAGCTTTGAACTAATTGTTTTCAGCCATGGTTCGATTTGGCTCCTAAATTTACATTTAATTTGATGATTATGTTATTCATAATAGTGATTCATGTTAGACAATGATTGCTCACATAAATATGCATGCTCAAACACACTCAGAACATACTCAAACACAGTTTTACAATGAGAAATCAGACTGTACGATTAAGAAGGGACGTATCTAACAGAGTGTTTCAACTGCATCTGCTAATATAAGATGCAGGGAACCAGGGTTGTTGTCTCGAAATCTCGCGAAACATACAGAACAAATGAAATTGCCAGTATCATAATATCTTTCAAAAATTTTATAACTAAAAATATGAGTTTCATTTCCATTTTTATCAGGGTTGACTAATAAAAAAGGTTACAAAAAGCATTGTTTCAAAATAAATTATTCTAGAATGAAATTTGTTCTCCTCAGAGGGACAACACCTGAAGTTGCATTGAACTTACACAAGTTATAGCAATTGGAAAGTACACGTTGAAAATCGCTCTCTTGAAGTACAAAAATGCTCGATTGTTAAGAATGTTTCTGCATGTAAAATTCACTGTCAAATAATAGAAGTTTATGGTGAACATGCATTGAAAAGACATGTTTTTAAATGTTTGAAAGTTTTGAACCTTATTTGCTTACTTTTCCACTCTCAGAGTTCAATGATTTACGAGAATGCAAAAAAAAGTGATAAAAAATTGAATAAAGGCATACAATGAATCCAAACGAAGAGAGACACAGGTCTGAGCTGCAAAATAATCTGCCCCCACCCCACTAAATATTACCACTGTTTTGAATATCTAAGTTATTAATTTAGCTCATAGTATTTCAAAAAAAAAAAAAAAAAAACACTTTAAAGCGTCTATTAGTGTATTAAAAATAGAAAATATTTGTCAAAAATCTGGTTGTCAAAACAAAAATTTCAAATATCAATAGAAATACTCGAACAGAATTACAATTTTAATGATTTATTTCAATTTTTAATTAATGTTTAGGAATTTTCTTTCATATCGGATGCAGTGTGGCTTAATTTTTATATAGTATTGCTTTCAGCATCTTGCACTTTAAACATTTGTTTTCACCTCCATATTTTTTATTCTTAACCCATAAAGGCCTAGTGTTGCCTTTAAGCAACATACCCAAATTTATCTTCTAAAACCTTGAGAATAAGATGAGCTCTAATGCCTGTTGGTGCCAACAGGATACATACTGAAATCGTTATTAAATCAATTTACAGCATATAGATGTCAGCCTGAGTGCCGATAAAAAAAAATAAAATGTTTTTCACTTGAGGCTGCATTTTTTTTCAGTTTTGTTTAGACGCTTGAGAATACCATATTTTAAATATTTATTCTACAAAAATGTTAAATAAAACTGATAAGGAATTTCCTTTATTAAAATTCATCTGTAGTTAACATACAATTTTATGCAGGGAATTTTTTTCTGAAAAAAAGCTCAATGTTGTCAGTTGTCAATAAAATGTTTTTTAGCCATAAATCATACTGGAAACAAAATAGGATTTTTTTAAGGTATTTTTTCATGTTTCATCAAGAAATGAAAGAAAAATATTTTAAAATTATTTTTTTTAAAAAAGGGCTTTTAAAGATTAAAAATCTTTTCAGTATGTATGCATTTTGTTTCCATTTTATTAATAATTATTTTCTACTTTTTGGCCTTCAATATATTTTGTCATCAATTATTATGGAATCTTGTAGGTAATTAGCTCAATACCATATGGAATAAAGATTAAATTAATGAATTAAGTATTTCATTTTCACAGTCAACACACAAAGTGAAAAATTAATTACAAAATTCCATTGTAACAAACAGCAAAGAAATTAAAAAAAAGTACAGAATTACTATTTTTAATGCACTTTTTTACTCAATCCATATTAGCCATACATTTACTGTAAAGCAAAAAATTGAAGACCATAATTTCACTATCGCCATTTAAGGATTTGCAACATTTAAATATGTAACAAATAATATTTTACAAGTAGTTGGTGTCGTATTGAAATCTCATTTGCAAATGCTTTTGTAGCCAGCAAAGAACACTTTATAAACAACGCATGAAATATTTTATATAAAAATATGCCTTACGCAAATAATTATACGAGGTATCCACCAAGTGCCATGGGAAAAAAAATTAAACTACAAAATGCTCAGGAATAGATTCTCTCAAATGTTTTGGGCTTTAAAAATATTAATGTATTATAGCATTTATAACTAAATTTTATCATTTGAAGCATTTAAATTTGAAAGTATTTGAGCTAAAAAAAATAAACATGCTTCAAATGACTGAGCACACATTGATAAATTAGACATCTCTACAAGAAAAGTTTTTAGAATCAGAAATGTAAATTTAAGGATAGAAATTCACTTTAATTTCTACAATGAATACAAAATTAGCTCCACAATCAGTTTCTCTTTTAGCTGCGTTTTTTTTAGAAATTTTTAATACCAGATATTTCCGACAAGGAACCCAAAAATTTTTACCTATAAAAAATCCCGCTATAGACCAATATTTGATGTATGCCTACGTAACACATTGCGGAAGGAAACAAAATCCCATTTTAATGCATGAATATTTAAAGTTCATCATTCCATATTTAATTTCTTCAGAATATAGGGGAAATGTTGCTGTAAAGGCAAGACAAATTGCAAAACTTATGTTTTTCTGCATTAACTCCATACAGTTTATTTTTTAACAAGATATATTTTGAAGGTAATAAGGAATAAACAAATCCACATTAAGTCAAGGGTTGAACTTTTAATAACTATGCTGCAAGAGCATTCTAAACATTTGCAATACTTAATTTTATAAAGATGGGGATATTCAATTCAATGACCTATGAAAATAATTGTTGCTCCAAGAAGTATTTGTCATAAATAGAGATATATACTCAATGCTAATTGGGAAAAATGTTCAAAGACTGAACTTCAAGTTGAAAACCTTTCACTTGAATAAGTCAATACAGTACCAACTCGAGCCTAGTCTTAGCAGCCTAGATTGATTTGAGGAAGTTGTCAAAAACTTTTACATTTTAATTTAAAATGAATATATAACTTATAAAAATTATGCTAAAAATTAATTTCACTAATCAATAATTTGTAAAATAACTTATTAAAGTTCAGGGGTTTAAATAAAATATTCACCTAAAAACTTCCGCAAAATATTCCGCAAGACAGCCTATTATTACTACTTTACTCAATGATTTGAGTGTTAATAGTTTCTTCCAAATTACAGAAATTTTATATAAAAATACTCTTTGCAATAACTGTATATTAACTTCAAGAGATTTCATTTAGAATATTTTAGGCATTATATTCAGCAAATATTTATTTGTATTTTTAGGTTCCATTTTACAGAAATGGAACATCACGGACCAGATATTAATTCATAAGGTTTCCAACACCAAAACTTTTCAGATTACTTTCAGGTTTCATGAAAATATCAATGCATATAATTCAAGATTTGATTTCCAAAAAAAATTCAGTCAAAGCCAACAATAGTCTAAATTTCTGGAACATTTCAACATGAATGGTAATCTGCATGGGGAAACATGCATATCGAACATTAAAACATACCCTGTTCCCGAGAAGAAACATGTTAAGCTGATGACAGCACCAACAGAAAAATCTGTTTGAAAAGCACTTAATTGCAATGATTAAAACTTTTATAATTAAAGCCTACAAGATGTAAAAAGATTTCATTCTGGACTACCATTTCACCTTCAAACTTAGCATACACATCCTTTTTTTTTTTTACCCGGCTGTATATTGATTTTGCTTAGAATACAATGAAAATTTATGCCTTATAAAACTGATGTCCTAACATAAAAGAATTCATTCAAGACAAAACCCAAGTATCTTCAGTACACTGTTATTTAGTCAAAAACAAGTTAAATAACTAGAAAGCTACAAGTGACCCAATTGCAGTTGAATGACAATACCTATTACAATACGTCTGATTATAAGAAGTAACATCAAAAAAAAGTGAGGAACTTTCCTTTCAAATATATTAGTTTCATTCTACAGAATATAAACAAATGTTTAAATTCTGTCCAAATATGTTACATTTAAATACATTGTGCTTGTTTACATACCACAGCATTTGCCATACAATCGACATTTTCCTGGAATTGAATTGGCTAAATTTAAGGTGAAGTAACCATCAAACGACAACTTAAACATAAAACAAAATTTATTACAATTTTAGAAAATTATACAGCAGCAACAAATCGGTGGTTAATGGCTTAAACAAAATTTAACTTTGAATCTTAGAAACCAATAAACATTTTAAATGCATATTAACTTCTAAATTAAGTTAATTTTATGAAAGTCAAAATTTAGGCAGTTTCATTAGCTACATCCTCTTCTTCAAATTCGCCTTCATCATCAGCTGTAGCCTCTTGATACTGTTGATATTCAGACACCAAATCATTCATGTTTGATTCGGCTTCTGTAAATTCCATCTCATCCATACCTTCTCCAGTATACCAATGCAAGAAAGCTTTACGACGGAACATAGCTAAAACGAGAAAGTAGAAATGCTTTAGTAACAGGCATCAAGTCAAATATATAACTAAATTATTTTAAACCAAGTACTTAATTCTAGAAAGAAAAAATATCTTGAACAATGTCAGAGCTAATGAAAAATTTTAAGTTTACTTAAATGTAGCTCACTATACCGATCAATTGCTGAAAAGAAAGATTTTGCCAATTTATTACAGTTTTACATCTTGGTAAATTAGATATATACCTGAACAACTTTAATGCTTAAAAAACAAATACTTAATTATAATTAGCATTCTTGAATACAAGTAAAATTAGTTCAATACACAACTATGAATGCTCATTTCTTCCTTATTTCACAATATTTCAAATGGAAATATCAACGTTGCTTCTCTTACAATAATCGAGACTTGCTCCAACATAAGCAATCCAACAGAAATCATTTTATAGGTTATAAAGTATGGGATATTCATAAAAGCAAACAAAATCATACAATTTTCTACACCTACTAGTAGAATAAATCTTTAAAAACAAAGTGTACTTTCAAAACAGTAAAAATATACCTGTAAATTGTTCAGAGATTCTCTTGAAAATTTCTTGAATAGCAGTGCTGTTACCAATGAAAGTAGCAGACATCTTAAGACCACGTGGTGGGATATCGCACACAGCAGTTTTCACGTTGTTAGGAATCCATTCGACAAAGTAGCTACTATTCTTGTTTTGGACATTCAACATTTGTTCATCAACTTCCTTCATGCTCATGCGACCTCGGAAGATGGTAGCAACAGTGAGGTAACGCCCATGTCTTGGATCACAAGCAGCCATCATGTTCTTAGCATCAAACATTTGTTGCGTAAGCTCGGGAACGGTTAGAGCTCGGTACTGCTGGCTACCTCTGGATGTCAAAGGAGCAAAACCAGGCATAAAGAAGTGAAGACGTGGGAATGGTACCATGTTGACAGCAAGTTTTCGCAAATCAGCGTTCAACTGGCCAGGGAATCTGAGACAAGTAGTAACACCAGACATAGTAACAGATACAAGATGGTTAAGGTCTCCGTATGTTGGAGTTGTGAGTTTCAAGGTTCTGAAGCAGATGTCATATAAAGCTTCATTGTCAATACAGAAAGTTTCATCTGTATTTTCAACAAGTTGATGGACAGAAAGGGTGGCATTGTAAGGTTCTACAACTGTATCGGAAACCTAAAAGAATAAGAGTTATTATATCAATTATCAGAAAACAAGCAAATAAATAACTAGACAGACACGAGAAAAATATTCCAATGCCTAAAAAAAATGTAAAGATAAAGATATTTAAGATACCTGTGAAAAAAAAAACTCTGAATATAAATTAACTAGCCTTTTATAAAATTCATTTGAAAATACTCCCTTAATCCAGGAATGATAAGAGTTAAATTGACTCCTCTCCCATTCAAAATGTGAAGTAACATTATAGCTCCAGGGTTAAAAACAAGATTCTTTATATTCCCTCACTCAAACAATACTGCTTTTATTATGTAGCAACAGAAATTACCAAGAGGAAAGAATAAACTAATCCATTTTTTTTTCCATTACATCTATCTAAAGGTGGACTGCGATATTTTAAGTTAGGAATATACTTATCAATATTCTTAACTAAATCTAAATTTATTGAATCTTAATTTGGGATAATAAGTCATGATCCCAAATAGAAAGATACAGAGTATTAGGATTCACGAAAATTTTGAAAACATTTGCATCATGAAAAATTTCTATTATGTGTTTCATCAGCATTTAATAACTAAAAATCAAAAAATCTTTTGGATTGCAAAAATTTCCTTATTATAAAAAACTTTTCAATTAAAACTTATCATTAATTATCTTTCTTTTCAGTTTTAGAAAGTGAAAAAAAAATATGTGCGAGAAGCCATTTAAAACTGTTTCTAATGTCACGGGAATCCAATTCCACAGCACCTTTTCAACTTAACCCTTTGAGGACAACTGTCACACAGGCATGACGCTGCTTGGTAGCGCAGTCGTCTGCAAAGGGTTAAAATCATGGTAGGGAAAGCTGGAAGTTTTCCATGGTTCCTGTTTGAATTGTTCGCTTCTTCAGGTAGTGAAAAAATAAGATATAGGGAACTTCATTTTCTGCGCATGTTTTTCTTCGCATGTCATTTGAATATAATAATCGTTTAGTACAAAATTGCATTAGATTGATAAATTTAAATATTAAACACTAAATAAAATAAATTTACACAATGGAAAAATTTGGGGGTGCTGCAGTACCTACACACGAAAAAACTACTTGTATACTTCAAGCGATATACAATTCTGAGAAATCTAAAAAACAAATTTATTTAAATCATTACAAGATTAATTATATATCTAGAGTTGTTTTGGTTTTATACACTAGTCATTTTCAGAATATATAATTTCTTACAAGCAAGTACAAGAGATGAAACTGCAGTTAATACTATATTTGCCAATGCTATTGGAAAACTTATTCTGACGAGCTGCAGTAATTTTAGTATTGAATATTCCAACTAACATAAATTAGATAAAATCTGAAATATTTTAAACAGAATAACTCCTTTTTTTTTGTAATGGAAGCAAGAAGATACAAGATTCAAATTAAAAATTATTGAAACATCTGTGTGAAAGTTAGATTAATGTTGTATATTGTAAATAGCACTTCTCAAAACTGGTTTTCTTAAAAATAACTAACTTATTATTTACTTAAAGAAATATCCAAAAAATTTTATCCAATATTCTTTACTTTTTTTTGAAAATACACAGGAATTTGATAAAAACTTGATATTAATAACCACTCAAACAAGTTTTATGATAAGTACCTTAGGTGATGGCATAACACTGAATGTGTTCATTATCCTATCAGGATATTCTTCACGGATCTTTGAGATAAGTAGAGTACCCATTCCAGAACCAGTTCCGCCACCAAGAGAGTGAGCCAACTGAAAGCCTTGTAAGCAGTCGCAGCTTTCCGATTCTTTTCGCACAACATCAAGTACTGTGTCTACTAATTCGGCTCCCTCAGTATAATGACCTTTCGCCCAGTTATTGCCAGCTCCACTCTGGCCTGTAAAAATATATATGAATTAAAATTAAGCAATAATCTTTAATAAATTGTAATCAATTTTTGAAAAATGTTTATACATATAACTTAAATTATATTGGGGGAAGGAAGAAAATAAGTATTCAATACTTTGACCCCCAAGTATGACAACTCATGTTAACAGTATAGAAAAAGTTGTTGTATAAGAGATTAAATACTCATGAATACGATGCTTGAATATTTTAACCGAATTCAGTTTAAAAGCAGCAATGATGAATAAAGCAGTCTACAATTAAACTCCCCAATTACCTAGATTATTATCCAATATCTTTTAAGTCTAAGAAGTTAAACTTTTCAAGTGAATTTCTTTATTTAATCAATCAATGAAATCTTAATACTTTATCCCTAGAATTTAAAGAAATCCATATAAACAAGAATAAAGGAAAAGCAGTCCGACTAGTTAGAGGTTAAAATTGAAGTTTTAATTTCATAAGAGCTCATTTTAAAGAAGTGTAGAAATACTTTTCACCCCACAGCCATCAAGTAGCTCACATTTCAACATACTAATAACTAATCAAATATAATTACACATCTCCATTTCAGTACACTAAAAAAAATTGTGCTCACAACTTTTATACCCAACAGTTGAATTTCTCTTCAGTAAAAATTATAATGTGCTAAAAAATATTTATTAACATGTGTACCAATACCCTTATAGTTAAAAATTATGTCAAGCTTAATATTCTGTCGAGTTTTTAAAATTGTACTTCCCCAAGCAATATAATTAAAAATCCATTATTTTATTAAGAGTGCTTAATACAACTTGGGATTTAGAAAGTTAATTTCAAATACAAAAAAGTATCAAGGTTGAAAGCTTTCATGTTGAAATACAGAATGTTGTTACAGCAGAAGAAATTTTCAATATTTACATGCAAATATTAAAAATACACAATTGGTCACATCTAGTAGTTACGAGGATAAATTGTTATTTAGTTTAAGAACTGGGGGCGATTGTGGCTTCATGAAAAAATACCCGAAATTTTAACAGGAAAATTACGTGTAGGGAACGCATATGTATTCATTCATTATGGCGCAGATTCAACTCTTGCATGCAAATTTTAATATGCTTTTTTCACACAAGAAATCGATTTAATTTATTTCGTCTTAGTTCATGAGTTTTCAATAACATTCTATAACACACATGAAAAAAAAAAATTAATAACAAAAAATATTAAAAATATTACATTTTGTATGAATAGCTGTAATGAATATATATATTCTTCTGGGACCATTCTTACATGAGCTAGTTATTCTTAGTTATGGTATGGCATTTTCTAAAAAATTCATTTGGATTGAATCAACATAATCCAAAGTAAACAACAAGAATATACGAAAAAAAAAACTTCTCCAAAAAACCTAATTTTTTTCCCTGGTTTTTCATATTTCTTATAAAAAGTTTCATGTTGCTACAAAAATAATCTCACATGAAAGATTAAGAAAATGAAAATTAGAACTTCTAATTATATTTTAAATAAAACATTTCATCCTAGAACTCTGTAGTATAGATTATAATTTGTGCAGTCCATATTAGAAGACTAAATTGCGCAGAAAATACGGTAGTTTGAGTCTGGTACTCTTAAATTTTAAAAAATAAATTTATCAAAAAATACCGGAAAACAATCAGAATAAATAAGTCATGAATTTTTCACTTTTTAATTTTAACAAGATTTTTTGAATATATATTTGAACAATATTTTTATGCTTGGATTCAAAATCCCTTCATTTCTACATATATTAAGTTTTTAATGCATTAAAAATTTATATGAAGATTTACATTTAGATATTATTACTAACAAATACAAAGACTTTTTGATAAAACATATTTACTGTACATTCGGTTCAATTACATTTTTTCTCCTATAGAAGTAACTGAAAGGCTCTTTAAAACAAATTTTTACTTTAAATTTAGAACACTTGCAAATATTGAGGAAGTACAGTTCGTTTGACGGTACAGTCGAGAAACTTTTGGACGATTTTACACCAGAAAGGTTGTCGGGCAACACTAGCACATTTCTAGAGTTCTTCGTTAGATCAAGTCAAGGTAAAATGTAAACATCTCCCTTCCATTCTTCACTTTTCTCCTATTTTAGTGAAAACTCCAAATGGCACATGTACAAAAAGGGAGCGCATGTCATCTCAGAATTCGAGAACATACTACAGAATAGAAGCCATTTTAAATATGAAAATCAACTAGGTTTAGAAAAGGAACAAAATTAAATATTGACAGAGTTCCTATACTCTTGTTGAAGAGGAGAAATTCAAGGTCCTTTAAGAAAATTCATGGACCATAAATATATTTCAGATATAGAAATGCAAGTGACAAATTGAAAAGCAAATTAATCACTTGCATTTTTATTTTTGAAATAAATTTTATACGGATCTACTCAACTCTGTACCAAATTTTATCCATTTAACTATTTAAGTTTCTTATTGTGTTCACATGAACACAGACTTCCTCAGCTCTAGGAAATTAAATAACATACATTTAAAAACAGATTTCATGGCAGAGAAAATAGGTTAATGGAATTTAAAACAAAATTATATTCAAATATATTTGTGACTTTCAAAATACATTATAATTGCAGGATTGTTTTACCCAACGGAAAAATACCCTCTAAAGTTTTTACTCTGTATATTCAAAGGCAGCTTAATTTGATAATAAAGAGAAGTTTTATACAAGTATGCTGTCAATCATCAAACGCTTATTTTTCGGGTGGTGGAATTCTCTAAGTAAAACCAAGTAACAAACAGGTTCTCTCTTCTGTCCCAAAAAATAATAGATTGTCAATTTGCTTATTTTTCAAGGATCCACCAAAAAAAAAAAAAAAAAATCAAGTACTTTACAAAGACCCTGAGTAAGGCAAATAAAATTCGAGGATCAGACACAACACAGGCTTGCAACAAAAAAAGCTGAACTTCATATCGTACAAAACATAAATACCAAGAAATAAAATATGATTAATTGCACAATAAAATAAATTTATACAAAAAGTACTTGAGATATTAAAAATATTGAAGAATTAGTATATAAAAGAAAATTAAGAATGATAAAATCTGATGCCGAAAAAAAGCAGAAATCCATGTTTCTGCTGAAATGTGTCATGTCTGAAGGATTTTAAGAACCATGGAAATCCTGACCGAGTTGAACAGACCCAACTTTTAATTATAATCATGCAGCTACTAGTAAGAAAAATACACTTGGACTATTGACTGGCCTCAAACCCATAACCTTCAAGTTAGCAATCTAGTACTTAACTGACAACACCCCTAGTATCCGATATCAAATGATAAAATTTTTTTCACCTGTTGGCTCCCTCGTTTGTTGCCTATAATTTTTTTTTTTTTAACAAAGTATGTATTCTCTTCTGATAAAATAGCATTTTGGCTGTAAGGTTACAAGTAGATTTACATTGAGACTTTGAATTTCCAACAGTACAAACCATTGAGCTTATAGAGCTAGTCATTGGAAATTGGATATAAATAACTTGCCAAATAGTTCAATTTTATTATTGAAAGATTTAGTAAATATACCATCTCCAGCAAATTATTCAAACCCTGCGCTCTGAGATTAAATAGAAATCAAAAACATTATGTCTTCAATGAAACTAAAAAAAAAACCTCGAAAGTAAAATTACTTTCAAAAATATCAAGTAAAAAAAAAATCCAAAATTCCCAAGTTATATTTTAATTCACAAGCACAATGTACCTGTTCGGTTGTCAAGCTTTCTTAAATATTTTCTTGATCCAAAAAGAATAAAACAATGCCACGACAGCAAGATGTTGAAAATCACCGTATTAAATAATTATCAAGAATCTCCAAAATTTAAATCACTTAAGCAAAAATAGAAGTCAAATAAGGATAGTGCATCACACAAACTACAATTTTAAATATCTGAAATTTTCAATAAAGAAAGCAAACAAGTTCTTACCGAAAATAAAATTGTCAGGTCTAAAGAGCTGCCCAAAAGGACCCGATCGGACAGAGTCCATGGTACCAGGCTCCAAATCCAACAAAATTGCTCGAGGGACATATTTTCCTCCTGTTTAAAAATAAACCAATTATAATAAATATCCAAAGACTTAAAGCAAGATTAAGACCTTGACTCCAGCAAGTTAAATAAGTACATACCTGAAGCTTCGTTATAATAGACATTTATTCTTTCTAGTTGAAGATCAGAATCTCCATGATATGTACCAGTTGGGTCAATGCCGTGTTCATCAGAAATAACTTCCCAGAACTATAAAAAGACAGGATATTTTATAGCCAATAATCAGGGACGCGAATGGCAAGAAAGCAAAAAGACAAATCATACACAAGAAAAAGTTTGTACCATAATTTATACGCGAAAGATGTTTTACTTCTTAAAACATCAGAAAATGCAACATGATGAAAATATTAAACTATAATAAATAACTTAATTTATAATTCAGTATGTATAAATAAGAAAAATATTAAATTATTATTAAATCATTCACATTAAAAGTTAACAAACAAGTTTAACACATCATCAGGGGCATCAGAAAATATAAAATTAGACATTAAGACATATTTACCACCTGTATATCACCAAGATACAACATTTACCAAACAGAAGTCAGATATTTAATAGCCTTTTGATAAAAGCTAGCTCAAAAAATAAAAATAAAGATGAATAATTTCAACCAAGGGGGAATTATGGTTGTTTGGTTTTGTTTTCTACAAAAAGGTGGTACCTGATGTTTTGAATGGCACTGAATGTTGGAATGTTCATCCTTGTAGAGCTTGCTGATATAATGTTTATTCATCAGTAGAAGATGAATCAGCTAGTTTCCTAGCCGAATTTTCGGAAGAAAAACATTTTTTTTTGCAGGGGGGGGGGGGGAAGAGACGAAATCGGAAAAAAGATCAGATTTTCAAAGAAAAGAAAAACAAATTTCTCAGAAACAACCAAAAAGCAGAATCTCATCCCTGAATAATGCACAAGTTCACATGGTACATTTTTATACAATTAATTTTAACGATTTTTTTTAAATTATTTAAGGAAGCTTATTTTTATCATTTAAAATGGATTAGTTTAGCAAGATCTTCAGCAGTTCTAATTATTTATTATTTTAGAGTCCTAAATGATTTCTTACATTACTATCCACGAGGAAATACAAGTTGTATTTGCTTCTTTGCCGAAGCTTCGTGTATCATAGGATTTCTGTTCAAATTATAACAAATTTAATTAGCTTTAGTTAAATTGCCATGCATCTATAGTTCTGCCAGAAATGCATAAGGATTGAAATAATTAGAGAAAAATAGATTAAGATAAAATATACAATAAAGTTATAAATATTGTGAAAGTTTTACAATAGTATATACAAATTTCATAGCTACTAAAATACGAGTTAAATCATACTTTGGTAAGTATTAAAGAAAGTCCGAGTTATGATAAATTAAAGTTGCCCACATTTTTTTTGGGGGGGGGAGAGGTGAGGGCTGCAGCTAAAAAAGTTTGCCCATCCCTGTCGAGGCAGATTGATCAAATTATAAAATATCTGGAGGTTTTTTAACAGAAACCTTTCCTAGGTAGAAATGAATAGGTATATATTCTTACACTTAGTAGATTTTTTTTTTTTTAATTCAGAAGATTGGGCTTGCGTTTTTTACAGGCAAGTGTCCTCACACTTTACTATATGAAGGAGCAATCAACTTATAATAAATGGTAATAAAGCTATAGTTCTTAGAATTCATTCTGAAGAATTTTAGTAATGAAACAAGACTTCTGTTATTACTATCCAAAATGCAGCTCTTCGAATTTGGAAGTTAAGCATTAATTTGGTATCACTACCAAATCAATACAAAAATAGAGATTAAATTTGTCAGAAATTAAAGTTTCATCAAGAGAACATGAGGAAATTTAGGGAATCGGTCGAGGGAAAGAATGCAAACAAAAGCTATTATTTTTATGATAGTAAAACACAATCCAAAAGTTAGAAAATTTATAAAACAGGAAGAAAAGGTTCAGAATTTTGAGGATTGAATTTGAATCTGACTCTCTTCTGAAAACCATATGAGATTATAGCTGCATGAAATTCATACAAGTAGTACCTATAATGTTATATCCTATAATAATATATATCCAATGCCATCATCTTTTAAAACCGACTGCACATAAAAGCGGAACTAGTCTTTTTTTGTGGTTACCAGTTTCGAGTTCCATCAGGGTAATACTTTCAATTACTTATACAGAAATGAAATCCCCCCCCCCCTTAAGAAAGCAAGAATGTAACTGAAAAATTAAAAAATTAAATCTCCATGCAACAGAATTTTACAGCTACCCGATAACACAACTTTACATCACAGTGGGAAAAAAAATCATTTAATTACAAACACAACTAGAAACATTCAATGATATATTTCATTTATAGCAACGGAAGAAGTCTTTAAGAAGTATATAAAGCCATTTTTAATAATGACGACTTCAAAAGTAGATTTGGCGCTTAAGCAGCAACTGACAGTTGCTTTATAATACACAGCGCCATTTTGATGAACCGGCGAGAAAATATTTATAAATTTCGGAATTTAATCACATGAAACATATAATTTCACTACTATAACCATAAATAATTAAATAATATCCTACATAACTCATTAATTCCTCAAGTGCATTTCAATTAAAATTTTAATAGGGTCACTGAAACAATTCAATTTAAAACAAGGATATTTTACAAAATTAAATATTTTTAAAACTTACTTTGGCACCAATCTGGTTACCACACTGGCCAGCTTGAACATGTACGATTTCACGCATTTTTTTCTAAAATTAAGTGAAAACTAAACTGAGTTAGCAAAAGATCCTCGACAGGCGAAATCCTTTCTCGGAAAGAGACGCTGCAAAATGGGCGCGCCTTAAATGCAACGGTTTCAGCCAACTCAGGAATTACGAAACTGATGACGTCAAGGAGATGGCAACCCCTTGCGGCTCTGTTCAAGAACACCAGCCAAACCAGACTCCTAGAGCAAAAACCATATTCCCCACGCCAAAGCGAAAAATCACCAGTTTATCGACCCACGAGATTCGCTACCCGTAAAATTCTGTTATAAAATGGTGGAATATTTAACTGTTTAGGAAAAAAAGTTAAACTTGAAGATAAATTTTAAGTAGATTTTGCAAAAAATATGCATTTTGTTCACTTAAAACATTTTTCCAATGATTAATAAAATATTTCTTTTTTTTTTGCATCGCACCAATTATAGGGAAAAGTTGTGAGTCAAATAATTATAATGTATCAATTCGATACAAAATAATCCGTATAAATAATATTTAGAATTATAGCTTCGATTTTTTTTTTGTTGTTGTTTTTTTTGTTTTGGTTTTTGTTTTCAAATTTTACAAGGGTTGAAATTTTATTCCTTGAGCTGGCTGAGTTTTTGCGCATGCGTGTATCGACAAATTTCAACTGCAGAGGGGCAATTCACCGACCATTCAGCAAGCTCTTCGCCAATCACCGAAACTGATTCGCCCACAGGTTCCAAACCAGACGTAGTGTAGGTGAATGGTAAATGAAACTAAAACAAAAAGTAGAAATTAGAACGCGAGAGGCTGTTGTCCATTTAAGGAATTCTCCGCCGCTATTTCGCCGGTTCACTATTCTTCGATCTTGTGTCATTTACAGGCCCACGCAAATAAAGTGATTCACCTCGTAATCAGATGTTTTAAAAACATCTGGTTGTTTAACAACATTTAAATAAAATATTTCTACTTATAAACCACATTTTTTTACACAACATTACTTTCAAAGAAGAAAATACCTCAAACCTATTGCAATTAAGGAAAAAAAATATTTTCTGATCATTTATTCTATTCATAAATGAAAATTTGTGAGGTTATTTTTTAATTCTTTTGAAATTAAAACAAAAATAATTTTTTGAATATTTTAGTTAGTTGGGATTCTTTTTTTAAGTTTCGGTATATCAATGGCATAAGAAGGGTTAGCGCCAACTTGGTATGGACTATTTTTTAGCCCACTGTCATTGTGCCTATTACAGGGGCATGGGGCGGCGTTCTGTCATATTGTAAATTAGTAAATCAAATTATTCTAGATCGACAAATTATCGGGTACTATTTTGTACTCGCTGAACTCCGTATATAGGGCTTCTATGGCCAGTTGCTACACCACACACTATTTATTGTATGTTTTTTGTGTGTGTGTGCTTGTTTTCGATGATCACAGAAATTGTATTGGGCTGAATGAGTGATTTTTTTTTTTCAAATTTAAAAATACACACAGAAATAAAACGCATTGGTAAAATGTCTTATATTATTTGAAAGGGAATTTTAGGCTGTACAACAGAAGTTCCAACCTATGGTAAGCGAAAATAATGTTGATAATGGCGGAAATCACAAACCATAAGGGATAAAAATAAACTATTAAATTTATCGAATTTTGTTTCCACGGGTTCGTGAGAAAACTGAAAGTTTTGCAAGTACGAAAGCATAGAGCAGTGGTTCCTAACCTTTTCACACTCGCGCACCCCTTGGTTAATCATTTTATTTTTGAGTACCCCTTCTGTTAAATTACCTCCCATCCATCCCTCAGCTCAAAAAAAAAAAAAAGTTTTATTAATAACGCAAAGGCTTTAGATCAGCTTAAGAGACAAACGACTCTGATGAATTTGATAAAATTTGTAGGATTGACTTTTGACTTTATATTTTATTCTCTTTTTTAAAATGGTATTACTTAAACTTCAAAATAAATAAAAACAGCATTGAAATAATTTCGAATTACCTTATGATGACAGCTAACAGTAACTCAACTACTAGGTATCAATCTACTTCTTCCTTTTCCTTATTTCGTGAATAGACTTTCGTACTCGTACAATTTTCACTTTTATTTTTCATACGAACTTGAGAAGACGAAATTCTAGCATATTCTTGTGTTTTGTGTTTTCCGCCATTTCGAACATCACTTTCGCGTACCCCTAACTGCTCCCCTGGGGGTCGCGTACCACAGGTTGGGAATCTCTGGCCTAGAGGGTAGCAGTGAAGAAGAGAAACAAGAGCTCAGCCTTGAAGCAACATAATAATTAATACCTTTCGCGAATACAGAACTTGTGGAAAGAAATACTCACCTTATGCATATATTAATAACAAGTATTATAGTAAGCTTGACACGTCTCTAGACATAAGATTATATCTGTTTTCATTTGAACCTAATTTTATAAAACTCAGCTCCATGAAGCAGGCTCAAGGATTCCATTGAAATTGCGTTCCATTTCAATGATTGATTACAACGACGAGTAATTGTTAGCTTTCATCACATATGAATGATTTCAATGCTGTTTTCATTTGTTAGGACGTGAGACTAATACTATTAAAAATTGGAATATATTGACAAATCAAAAATAAATCGTTATTAAATTAATTCGAGTCGTTTGACTCTTGAGTTAACCTAAACCCTTAACATTATTGATAAAAACTTCTTTGCATAAAGGAATGGTTTGTGGTGGGGGGGTGAGGTATGACATAAGGGGGTTTTCAACAATAAAAAGGGTAATCAAGGGATACGGAAGGAAATAAGGGTTGGGAACCGCTACTCTATGCAAGACAGTGTATTTTGGTGTTTTAATTTTCTTGGATTTCTGCGTGGTTTCAACTCTTTAGAATGGAATGTCAAGTGTACAAAACTTAGCATTTTCAACACAATTTGCTTTTTGCATTTAATCGAGGTATTAAGACCGCCGAAGCTACTTCTGAGATTTATGCTGCGTGTGGAGAAGGTGCAAAATGACTCAAAGCGATAGCCGCCTTCGGTTCTCGCGATTCAAAAAAAAAAAGAAAAAACCGCGGAAAATAAAGAGCGATTGAACCAACTTCTTCGTCAAAACACCAGAGAAATTTTTAAAAATTAAATATGAAAAATGCTCATGAATTATCATTCAACCTAATACTTAATTCACAAAACACATAAACTATAAGATACAATATGAACAAAAAAATGCATGTACACTTTAAAAAGTGTTTAATCTTTTTATTGATTTAATCAGAAGTTTTTCAATGCATCTTAACAAAATCAACTTTTAAATAGAGTGATATCTAAGTTTTCTAAGTTTTAATGCGAAAAATTCATATAAATTCACTTCAAATCTGCACCTACTACCAATTCATATGAATTCGCTTTTGATTAATATTTGAAAATAGAATAAAATAAATACCAAAGAATTCGCTACGAAGTGTAAAATTATTCCTCACTTCAAAAAAAATCGTTGTTTTTGTAACTAAATAAATATTTTTAATAGTAATTGCAGTTAGCTTGAAAATGGAGATTCAATATTCTGTGCTTCTCTTTGCTTCCGTTCTGTGTAAATATGTATGAAAAAGACGGGTTGAATAGCTTAGAATACTCCTTTTTTTTTCATGTTTAAAAGCCAAAATCAATCGAAGCACTCCCGCTTTATAATTTAATGAATTAATATGTCGATGCAAAAATTATTCGTTATTAAAAGTGTGTTCTCTGCCATTTATACTAATAATGTGTAGAAGAGGTGTTAATAAATGTCAGCTGTGCGAATTATTTTATTGTGTACGTATAGAGTTCCAGATGGCTCTTTAGCATTTTAGACGAAGGTTGCTTTTGCTATGATTATTAAAGTAAGTTACCTGTTGGGGAAAAAAAAGGATTGTTATAAATGATTTGATTTATTAGGTTTAATGTTCCGCTGTGAAGCTACGCGAGGCTTCAGTGGCGAATCCAGGGGGGTGGCTATCGGACTGCAACCTTCCCCTCCCCAGAGCTAGACCATAATTCTTTATTTTATTTAAAATCACTACAGCTGTTTTTTTCTTAATCTCCCTTTTAAAAAAAAGTGAAAACATTCCTTCCTGGTTTTTGACAGGTTTGAAAGTTTTCCCACTTTCGTAGTCATTCCACTCGTATTTGCAGCGTTGTCACGGTCAAAAACATGTTTTTGCTAGTTATTTCGTTGAGTTTTTTGTTAAATTATCGAAAGTATTGTAGTGTTCTTTATGATTCTTATTGTCAGATGAGTCAAGTCTGTAAAGTTAAAGTGTTTTGGTTTACATAAGCAATAAGATTTGACATTCGTCACGACGATACAAAACTTTTTATACCTCAGCCCCCCCCCCCCGACCCAAATCCTAGATTCGCCACTGCGAGGCCTACATGGACGAACCTGATAATTCTGAACTTTGATCAGACGAAGAGGAAGTCCCTTCAGGCGGCATTGCACTTTCCAAACTTTCCCACCACACTAATGTGCGGTTGTTTACCGATGATATATTATCTATGCCTACATATATAGTGGATTTAGAAAAATGCAATCGGATGTCGAGCGCTTCATTTTCCCATCGCGAAGATGAGTCCACTAGCAATATTAAGGATGAATCATACCACAGGCGTGGTATTTTTTTCCACTGGCCAGTCTTTGCATTTTCTGACTTGATATTAAGGATGAATCATACCACAGGCGTGGTATTTTTTTCCACCGCCTTTTCGCAGTATTTTTCGACTTGAATGCAATCGGCGCAAAAATATTTTGTCTGCGCATCGCCCTTTAAGAGCAGCCCTTGGAAGATCGATATTCCCCTCCTCTTCCCTATGGCACTGGTCTGGTACATGGCGGTATGCTATCGTTATGGTTGCTATGCGTCCCGAATATGCGGGATTGTCACCGTATTTCACTACTCAGTCCCGCATTATTATTTGTCCCGTTTTTGTCCCGTTTTCTCCCTAAACTCTGAGTAAAACAGCAGGCGAAAGAAACAGGTTGTCAGTGGAGACAACAGAAGCAATTTTGATTTGCCATTATAATTTTAGAATGACTTGCGTCCAATTTTATATTGATTGAAAGAAGAAAATGATATAATTAAGAAAGTAAAATCAACTTTAAAATATAACTGGGCTGAAAAGGATTAGCCTTACATCTTTTTTATTATTCTACGAGTTCATTTTATTAGATTTCTTAAACTTTATTTATTTTTATCAGAGTAAAATAAACCATTGCCTACCCACTTTTTTTAATTTCCTATCTTTTTTCATGTTTATTTATTTAGCACTTAAACGCCCCGTATCAATGCTGGCATCTATGTATCTATCTAGCTATCGTAGACCTAACAGCGCAGCGATATGTGCAAAAGGGATAAAACCAGTATATTTTTGCCAAAAAGATTAATTATTTGATCCGGAATTATAGAAAAATACGTCATACAACTAAACTCATAGTTACTTTTTAAAATGTAGGTTCTTCTCCTGAAATCATCACTATCATCTCTGAATATGAAACTCAACTTTTTAGGATGAGAAGTTATTTTTGTTATCACTTTATTTATATTTTAAGATTTAATTTTTAAAAATTATATATAAAACATTCTACATTATAAAAACGTCTATCATCAGCCATATATGAAGCTCGAAATAACTTAATACTATGGGAAGCTATTTTTGAATATCACTTTATTTAGCTTTTAATGGTTTTAAAATTTCTTACATTATAAATCCGACAAAAATTTCCATATAAATCATTATTAATTTTATCAAAAAATCCGTTATTAAAACACTTATGTTATTATGCTTCATCGTGTCCGTAACAATTTTAGTTTAGTTAAGTTACATTAAAGTCCCATTTTGAAACTACTCGAGGACTGCTTTGGAACGAACACCGTAATTTTAGAGGAGGCGACACCTCTCTCCCCTCCTAAATCAGGTTTGGAAACCGCAAACATCCAGTTCCAAAGCTGAGATTGTCCGAGGTCTCTTTTCTATAACAAAAAGTGAAGAAACTAATTATTTCGAGCAAGATAATTACACCACGTTTAAATTTCTTATTTGCGTCTCATTGAATTCTGCTGCTATTCAGTTCTTAAAAGATTAAAATAAATGCAATGAAGTCGATTCCAAGGTTTTTCAATCGTATTTTTCATCAAATCAATACCCAGGGGAACCAGCCGAACCCTTTGATCAGGACCGGCTTTAGGAGTTAGATGCTTATCCCCAACTGGAAACAATTTTGCTCGATTTTTTTTTCCCCTTGAGCATCTAAGGACTAAGAGTTAAAAAAAAAAAAAATCGAGTGATTTCCCCTTGACTTTCTCGTATACTGACACAATATGTTCTTCCTTGTCATGACTAATTGTTTATAATTTTTTTCTTTGATTGATTGGTGTTCATTTTGGGTTACTCAACACTGGAACTGCAGTTTCTGTTGTGTATATTTTCTTTAAATAAATAAATACTTCCCGTTTGTGCCACATTTTAGTTTCTTTATACTAACATCCCGTTGTGAAGCAACACGAGGACTATTTTGGGATGGACCTTGTAATTGTTTAGCCTCGGTCGGATGACGAAGACAACGCCTGAGCTGTCATCTCCCTCCTCAAGTTTTAGCACCGCTCCAGCGGGGGCGCTAGTGGGGGGACCAGGGGAACAGGTCCTAAACTAAACAAAACTAAAATAAAACTAAAAGAAACTAAATAAGTACAATATTGGTTTCATTTGCTTTGGAGTTGAACAAGTTAATGGAATAAAATGTAAAAAAATGTCTGTTGTAAAACTGGAATAAAATGTAAAATCAAAAATAAGGTATTCAAATGTTATTAATTCGGAAAATTTAACTTTTAAGCTAACCTTAACATTACTGAAAAGAACTTCTTTTCATAGACGAATAGTTGAGGAAGTGGATAGTAGGAGGTACGAGAAAATAAAATAAAATAATAAAGGGGTACGCGAGGGAAAAATGTTCGGTAACTCTTGTTCTAAAATAATTCAATTCATGATGGAAGTTGTTTGAAAAATTTATTATTTTAAAAAAATCATTGATACGGCTTTAGCTCCCTCTTGTGCTAATCGATCAGTGTGGGTGTGCATAAGGAACCAAAAAACGAACTCACGCATCCTCTTTTATATATCTACAATAGAAAAGGCGTGAGAAGTCTGTAACGCTCAGAAATGTGGCCATAGCTACGCGCCAAAAGAGATTCAGACCAGACGCAGACAGTCTGTTTACAAATTAGTATACACACAGGATACTGTTGCGGAGTTATGAAAACGAAAGTTCGTGGCAATTAATTCATGGCGTTTTTTTATTTATAAGTTGAGTCGAGTTAGCAGTTTCTTTTTCTTTTTTATTTAGGGGAAGGTCGGATAGTATCGGACACCTAAGCTTCTCATATATTATAAAATATTTTTACAGCTCAGTTGGACTAGATTATATTCCATACAAAACTTTAATGTTCTGTGAAAGCACATTTTAACACACGTTTTTCTAAGATAAAAATATCAATCATTTTTTCACACTTTTTAATAGTCATTACATTTTTATCAATTTTACTTGTGGCGGGTTGTATCTTACATGAGAAATCTATGCAAAAAGCGAATTACTTTTGGTTTCACTGACAACTTTTTTATCATTAGGCAGAGTTATTTTTGAGAAATTTATAAAACTACAAATTACAGATCTTAAAACTAGGTTAATAAATTTTTAGAAAGAGGTATAAATCAGAAAAAGTAAAAAGTTATCAATCTTCGAAAAAAATTCGTTTTAAAGACAAATGCTATCTCTACTTTTTTTTTTTGGTAAAATAAATATCACATTCACCAAACAGGTGTTTCCTTCAAGATCGGCGCAATTTTCGTGAGCCCAGCCTTCACATATCCGACACTGAATCCAGTCTTCTTCAAAGGTTTCAGCACAGATGATGCAGTGAGTCTCTTCGCCTCTTTCTTTCTTTTCTTCTTCAGAATTTAGTTCCATTTTTACTTCCATATTCAAGTCTTTGGATGTTAGAAGTGTAATCAGTTTTAATCTTTTAGTTGAAAAGATTTTTTTTCCCTTTTTCTATCTTTATTGGAACTACTGGGAAGTGGCGATATTTCCTCTAAAATATCTTGAAATGCAGTTGTTTTGGGAAAATCCCAATAAGAGAGGTAGTTATACTGTTATCATTTTCCAAAACTTCTCCAATTTCCTCCCTCTCCTCGTCTGCTACTGGTTTTGAAGGACCGGGCAAGCGCAAAATTGTGTTACATGTGGCCGCACCATTGTGTTCGATACAATCCGAAACATCATGGAACAAAACATTGGTTACAACATACGTATAAGTAAGACTAAGAACATTTACGGCTTACAATTTTAAAGACAATAAATGTTGTTTTCAAAAATAAACAAAAAAAAAACCCTTATAGTCACTTTCAGTTAGCTATGACAACCTGAAGTTATCTTCGTTCACTCAAAAAACTGTTGAAAAAACAAAATTTTCTACCACGTGTAAACAACACTGCCGTTTGACTAAATATGGCGGCATGTGAACTTTCAACTTTCATCCAACACCCTGCTGTCTTGACAAGTCCCGCCTCCTACAGCAAATGCAAGAAATAACGCATGTCCGATACTAGCTGTCGTCCGAATTTTTTTGACGATTATAATATTTTCCCTAAGAAAGAAAGTAGATATCTTTAATTATTAAGCTCCAGTTTGTACCTGCTGGAAATGGCACCTAGGGCACGTGCCCTGCCTTCCCCACCTTAACTACGCCATTGAACTATTCCGAGAGCGGGGGGGGGGGCCCAGTGGGCCCGATCGGCTATAGAGTCCGATTCTGCTTTTGGTTTTAAGCTGGCCATTCACTTGAAGTATAGCCATGCCATTTGTCCTAAGCCCGGTTTTTTTTCCCACCCATTTTAATCGGAAAAATACAGGCACGCCATTCACAAGGACGCTAACTCTGAACGAAGGTAAGGGGGATCGGTCTTCTTTCCCTCTCTACAGCTGCTTGTCAATCTCTCTTCGATTTTCCCCAGTCAGCAGATTTTAATTTATGCTACCCTCGAAGCCAGGCTTCAATCTACGCAAGGCATTGTTCTTCTTTTCGCTAGCCTCTTTCAGGGTACCTCTGATTTTTCGTTACGATTTCAGTCCAGACGGAATTCCAACAATGGCAAGCCGTTTGGCTCATTTCCATAGATTTTTCCTTCTCACATTCCAAAATATACAATTTGTCTGTAAAGTGAATGGCCGGCTTTAGAGCGTAGATTGATCCTGTTTTCACATGAAAAGTGTAACTGCGCATATCATCTAACTGCACAGTGTCTTATGCTGCACTCAGTATCGTAGAGAGGGTAAGTGGTTCCCGGGGTATAACATAATTATTTCTCCCTCAATCGTCATAAGTAGTTTAGCAAAGCAAAGGCGTTGGTACAGCATAATCCCGATTTTTTACTTTCTCGTATACGAAGTATACAAAGAGAAAGTATTGTAATCGTCAAACAATTCGAAATCGAGATTTTGACGAATCTCCAAGTTTTAGACATCTCCGAGTCCGAAGAGCACAATTTCGGAATTATGTCTGTCTGTGAACACGATAACTCGAAAACTATTAGAGCTACGGGGATGAAATTTGGCATGTAATCTTGACGTATAATTTGTAGGTTTCTATCAAATTTTGAACGCAATCCGTCTATAGGAAGTCTGTCTGTCCGCGGTCATGTGAACACTATAACTCAACAACTTAAATAGCTAGATGGATAAAATTTGGTTCACAGTTTTATCATCATGAATGTAGGTCCGAATCAAAGTTTGGACCAAATCCGTCGAAGGGTTGATGGTCTGTCGGACTGTATAATCGCATGTTTGTAAAAATTATATCTCCTAAACCCTTTGGCTTAGATAAATAAAAATTGGTATGACGGTTGCTAACATTAATTATAGATCTGTGCCCAAATTTCGTTTCAATCGGTTAAAATAAAGGCGTTCAAATTGCATATTCAATTTTTTTACTTGCTTACTGGAAGTAATCTATGCGCATGCGGAAGCTATTCAGCGATAGCGAACGAGGTTATTTTCTCCTGTTTTCTTTTCGCTCGCGCACGCGCTCGCCTTAGCGGAGCTTGCTCGAGTGTAATAGAAAATAAATATTGCTATGTTTTAATACATACGCACCTCTTTGAATTTCATTCTTCACCTAAATATTTTATAATAGCTATAATCTACAATGAAAAATCTTCTGATAGTCATTGCATTCTGGGTTACAGTAGGTTCGAATTTTTTATCTACGCAGGGGGAGGGGAAATGACAAATTTTTGTGAAGTATACGAGAAAGTTTAGGGGAGGACACTCCCGCTGGTTTTTATCGTAGTCTTCATTAGTGGCTTAGCAACCGTAAATTGCGCCAGGAGTAAGATACTATTCTTACGCTCCCTCATCATATGTTGCTTTAAAAAGCAAAAGAGAGAGCAAAAGAAAAGCAAAAAGAGCATAAACGCAGTAATGTTTTGGCTCCATGGCGCCCCCTAAAACTGGCTCTATCTGTACTCCACTTGCCCCGCGGTCGCTACGCCACTGTAGCAAGGGTAAAGGGAGCCCGGAGCATGGTCTTATTTTTTCGCCCTTCTCCATCTTCATATTTGATTTCAGAAGGTCAAAAAATGCTTCCCGGGTTCCTACGTCAACACTAAATCCATATTGGCAAGACTGACTTGATGTTTGGCATGTGAGCATAGATTGGCTCGATTTTATTGTTCTATCCTCTTTCGAAATTAAACGTCAAAGATGCTTACCTCCATGAAAAACCAGCGGGAGTGGCCTCCCAAAAACTTTCTCGCATATGAATAACACGGGTAGGGGGAAAAAAATACACCAAGCGCCAGGAAAAAAGCGAATCCGTCGAGCCTTTTTTAAGCGTCGTAGAATGGCGAAGAAACCGAATACGCATTTTGAACGCCTGTTTTTCAACCGATTGAAAAGAAAATTGGGCACTGATTTATAATTAATGTTAGCAGACCTCATACCAATTTTTATTTATCTAAGTCATAGTGGTGGGGAAAACGTGCGGTATTGCTTATAGTCCAGTCATTAGGTGCTAAAAAGGAATGATTTAAAGCAAATTCTGGTGGGGTCGTAATTTTTTGCTCCTATATGTTTTTGGGGGTGCTGATTACGAATCTGAGGTTTCCCACCAAAACTTTTTGTTGGAATTTTAGTTATAGCCAAAAAACATGAAAAAAAAATGGACTTTCCCCCAGTTTTTTGCTTATAACTCAAAAACTATCATCTTTTTCATGGCATCATCAGATATCAAAATAATCAGCACAAGATTTCCTACAATTTATGTCTGTACTATTTTTTCGTTACGCATACCGTTTAAGTGCTATAACTGGTTGAAGTTTGGCGAATGTTTGACTTGCCTGCTAGCTCGGCTTGAACAACAACGAACCATCCAATCTGTATGCGCGAAATTATCTATCTTACTAAATAAATTCCTACTTAATTAATATACTTTTTCTATCGTAAACATCTTTGTGCAAATAAAGATTTTATCAGTTATATTATGAGTATACTTGCATAATCTGCACAAAATTCCTTCTAAATCTTTCTACCCTGGTATTACCTGGCTTTCGTGGTTGTGAAGTAAACAACAGAGTAAATATCACGAATTTTTTAATAAGTTAGGCGACTTAAACATAGCCCTGTTATTGTCCCCTACCTGCTCTTGGTATCAAAAGAATCGAAGGAAATTATTTTAATACTGTGAAATTCAAAAGAAATGACAGAGTGCCACCACTAGCTCTAATAAGTGATGCCATCAAGGTACATGATGAAAGTTTATCTATCAACCCTACAGCGCTTTTCCAGATAATTTATATTACAAAGTAATCGGATAAACTAGAGGGCGTCTTAACATTTGAACTATGTCCCTTTCCATTACCTCTGTTTGATGAAGCTGTAATGTGAAAAGGCACGAAATCCTCTTTATACAAAGCTTTCAAGCTATGTACACGGGATTTTAATGCTGAAAGTGGTGTGTATATTATTGATGGAGGATACTTGCTGCACAGAGTCATCTGGAAAAGGGGTTCAACTTTTTTTCAATTTGTGATAATTATGTGACATATGTTTGTACAAAGTACAAATCAACTGCCCTAGTCATTTTCTATGGTTATCCTGAAAATGAAACAGTAGGAGGCACTAAATGTGCAGAATGGGACAGAAGAACACAGAAACAAATGTCAAGTGAAGTAATGTTTGATGAAACGATGATACGAACTGTTTCCTAAGAAAAATTCCTGGCCAATCCGAAGAACAAGGATAAACTCATTTCCATCCTGATGAACAAGTTCTTCTCAGTAAACATGATATACAAGAAAGCAGACGAAGATGCTGATTGTTTAATTGTGAAAGCTATAGCTTTGGCCCCAACACATCCGTCTGTGGTTGTCATAGGTGAAGATATCGAACTTTTTGTCATCTTAATTGGCATTTGTACCTTAGACAATGTATATTTCCTAAAAGTAGGGAAAGGAAAATCGCCGAAAAGATATTTTCCCCTCATACAGTTTTAGAAAAAACAATCGCCGACAATATTTTATTCATACATGCCATGAGCGGATGTGACACCACATCAGCTCTTTTTAATTATGTTAAATTGAAGTTTGTGCAGACTTTGAAAAACAATAATGATCTCCTCAAAGTAATTGAAATTTTTAAGAACCCGGATACGACCCCAGAAGCTGTTGTGATGTAGGGAACCGCTTTCTTGTGGCATTGTATGGCTATTCAATAACTACCTCGGATACTCCATCCTTGAATAATCTTTGCTACAAATGTTACATGAAATCTTCATTTAACAAGAATAACAACATGGCTTCGCTTCGCAACTGCCCACCAACATTCCCTAAAAGTTTACTATCAGATCCAGCACTGGCTTGGCAATAAAAAGAGACCTGGAGAATGGGGTTGGGAAAGAATAAACAGTGAGCTCCAACCTGTAAAAACTCTGAACTCCCCCGCACCTGACTCTATCCTGTACGCAAGATATCCTGCAAGTGTAAGAAGAGGTGTACAGGAAATTGCAGCTGTAGGAAGGTCAGACTGTTTTGTTCAAAGTTGTATCCTCATTCTTGGGGCAACTGCAATAACAGAGGGATTCAAGTAATTAATAGTGATGAGGACGATGATGGTGAACCAATACTGCCCGATGATTTAGTTGAGGCGTCTTTATCTTTGCATGTGGAGGAAGACACAGGTGATCTTTCAAAAATATTGGACCATAAGCTTCAAAGCGACCAAGATAAAGTGAAGAGACTGTGTAATGTATGCAGATGCCAAGATCATATTTATGACTGTAGTTGTATTATTATTAAGTTATTATGACTTTTAAAGTTTAGAAGGCTACTTTTTTTTCATGTCATTTTTTTTCTTGGTTACTATATACCAAGTAATTCAAATTAATTAATAGAAATTAATAACGCTTAATTAAAAACCACACTAAGTACTTTTAGTTGTTTGTAAAATAACATTTATTGTGAAAGTGAATCTAAGTTGCCATCAACATCAGCCTTTTAGAGCTAATCAAGGAATTTCATTCATAACTAGCACTTATGTCCGGCGTTGCTCGGGACTAAATTACCTTCGTGTCTAATATAACAGATGAAAAATTTATTTGAAAAAGGAACATTATGGTAGAAAAAGTGTATTAAATAAGTAAAGTATATTAATAGTAAGATAGTAAATTTTAGTGCATACAGATAGGAAGATTTGTTATTTTTCAAGCCGTGCTAGCAGGTAAGTCAAACTTTAGCCAAACTTCAACCAGTTATGGCGCCTAAACGGTACGCGCAACGAAAAAATAGTAGAGACACAAATTGTAGGAAATTTTGTGCTGATTATTTTGATATACAATGATGCCATAAAAAAGGTGATAGTTTTTGATTTATAAGCAAAAAACTGGGGGAAAATCCTTTTTTTTTTTCAAATTTTTTGGCTATAATTAAAATTTCAACAAAAATTTTTGGTGGGAAACCTCGGATTCGTAATCAGCACCCCAAAAAACATATAGGAGCAAAAAATTACGACTCCACCAGAATTTGTTTTTAAAAACTACCTAATGACTGGACTATCAAGGTGGGGAAAACACTCGCTCCAGCTTTCGCGCTTTTTTTTTTTGCGTCGTATAATGAGGAAAAAAACTGAATATGCAATTACAACGCCCTTTTTTTAACCGATTTAAACGAAAAATTGGAGACAAATCTACAATTGGGATTTCAAGACTACATACGAAATTTCATTTATCTAAGTAATTTTGTTAAGAAGTTATGGCTTTCAAAAGTATGCGATTATATAGACCAACAGACGATCAGCCCTTTGACGGATTTGGTCCAAAATTTTATACGGACCTATATATCTGATGAAAAAATTGTGTAATAAATTTTATTCATCTAGCTATTTAAGTTTTTGAGTTGAACTCGGACAGACTTCTCGTAGACGGATTTTGTCCAACATTTGAGAGAAACCTACAAATTATGTGTAAAGATCACATACTAAATTTCATCCCCGTAGCTTTAATAGTTTTCGAGTTATCGTGTTCACAGACAGACACAGAGACAGAACGCCGCCCCATGTCCCGTGGTAGATGCCATTACTGCAAAAGACACACAGACAGGCATAATTCCAAAATTGTGTTTTTCGGGCTCAGGGAGGTCTAAAACGTGGAGATTCTTCAAAATCTGGAGTTCGAATTTTTTTGACGATTTCCATACTTTCTCTTGTATACTTCGTGTACGAGAAAGTAATAATATTAAGCATGCCATAAAAGCCCTTCACTAAGTCACGAAAACGGAATTAATCGAATGAGAATACATCTGATGATGAATATGTTCTGATTATTTATACTTTTCGTGCTAAAGATTAAGAAAAGTTTCCAAAGTATGAATCATATCATCTGATATGAAAGTAATCTATGTTTATGTATTCTCATGAATCTTGCATCTCTGTCTTTTTTCATCTTTTTACTCGCTGTTATTCAACTTGACCTGTTCCATGTCGGTGAGCATGGGATTTTGTAATCGATTTTTCTTTCACTTTCTTGAGCTAGAGTCAGTGGAGCATTTTGACAAAATTGAGCCACAGGCAGGGCCGGCCTTAAGCAGATTGGACCGATTGCTACAAATAGGGCCCCGCGCTAGCATGCTACAAAGAATGCAATCGAATTTATTCAAATTAAAATCAATTAATTATTGTTTTTAACAAATTCTTTCTAAAAACATGTTTTTGTTTCATCACAAAAACATGATTTGTTTTAATAGATCTAAGAAAGTTTTGCAAATATAAATTACTAGCGGATGCTCACGATAAAATAAAATAAGTTTTTCAAATGTTCAGATGCGAAATAAGAGTATATACTTCCATTTGAATGTCGTGGATATAATAATAATTACTGGAAATTCAGTTTGAGTTGAATTTACAAGAAATTTTTTTGAACATCGAGAAGATTTTTTTGTCTCTTATTTTGATTGTCTGAATAATTAATTTATTTTGATTGTCTGATATAAAAAGATTTATCTCTTTTCTACACAATCATTAAAATAATGATGAAAATGCTGATTTAAATCTGGTTATTATTTTTTTATAAAACATGCCATTTGAAACCATTGCATATTTCTTTCTATTGCAGTCAGTCTTTTAAGATGAGTGTTTTATAAAAATTACAAGTAATTTGCTTACTGAAGAAAAGTTCATTTTTGTAGAATAAATTATTAGTACTCTAATTATAACCTTAATCAGAAATAAATAATGCTTTTAATTATGTTTATTAAAATTTTGCAAGTGAAAGCTTAATTAGCTGATCTTAAATTTGTTGTAGTCTTGAACTGTATGCTTTATACTGCAATTATAAATATAGCTAGAGATATTTTGAAAGAATTAGTAGGGAAAAAAAAGGAAAGGTAGTTTCTGAAACCTTCGTCTTCGTGATTTTTTCTAATAACCTTTTTGTAGTTTTATGTCATGTTGTTCTATAATTTAAAAATTCGATCCTATAAATAAATAATATTGAGATTGATTGAAAGAAAAAGTTTTGTAAATTGTTAACCGTTTTGTCTGAAATCAATTGCCAATTATAATTTTGTATTTTTTTTATAATCAAACTACTGAAACGATTATTCTTGAATGATCCGTTATCTCAGTTTCGTAATAATGTTTTTTTGTTTCAGTTTATCATAATATTTGTTGCCCAAAAACTCCTTATATACAAGCCGGATTATCAAATAGCCAATATAGGCAACTGCCTATAGACCCCGTAACTTTTGGGGGCCGGGGAATTTTTTCAGGCATTTTTTGGGTAATTTAATTTTGTGCTTTCATTTGATTCACAACTACATTGTACACGAACATATTCTAATTAAAATCAAGTATCGTTTAAATTTCAGAATATTATTCTTAGGATTTATTTCGTCCTTTGAAATCTACTTGCAGAACAGTGTGGTCCAATTTTTTTACAGTACTCACAAGTCAGCAACACAGCTATCATAAATACTAGAGAAAAGGGAGTGCCTTTGAAACTGTAGCAAAGGGGGTGGTCAAGAACTCTGCGTATTTCGTTGGAGTAGGAATGAGACATTATACTACCGGAGGGGCCCTGGAAAGTGAGGAATTCTTGCACAAAATCGCTAGTATTACAACAAACTGATGTCGCTGACATTTTATTGTTCCCGCAGGCTCCCAGCATGTCCGAAGAATGTCTATTTGCAAGAAGTATGAGTATGGGGTTCTTGCTATAGAGGGCACAATGACATATGTTTTCTTTTCTTTCTTTCTTTTTCTGCAGCTCATTTTACTACTGTCTTCTTCGAACAGCCCTGACAAGGGAGGTAAAGAGATCATGCAATTTGGAGTCTAAAGGCACGAAGGAAAAGGGATGTTATGTGTTTCGGGGGGGGGGGATGGGCAACCACCCTTTTTGGACACCGCCCACTTCTTTAGTTGCAAATAATTGAGAGGAAATTGTAACATTTCTGTTTAAGCAGTCACCCCACCCGAGAGAAACGGGAAGCACAAAGGAATAAGGAATTCTTACACATTTTCGTACTTTTAAAAAGTGAGCTCAGATTAATTTATTATTTGGGTTCCTTTATTTTTAAATTGCTTTTGTCGTATTAAATACTAGCTGTATTCATCGATCGAATGATTCGTCCATTTTATTAACTGTGTATTAATTATGCCAACTTACTTTAAATGTGTCAATTATAATTACAGTAGAACTCCGGTAATCTGGACAAGCGCTATTCCGGAACCCTCGGTAATCTGGACGGTCCATGGAGAATGATGCAAACCCCCAACAATGGGCAGTCAACTGCCGGCTTATCGAGAGAGACCCGATTTTTTTTTTTTTTTTTTTTTTGAATAATTGTCCTGGCCATCCTTCTGCAGAAGAGCTGTGAACTGATGACGGTGAACTTTCCGCAATGTTTCTATCCTCTAACACGACTGCGCTGATCCAACCCATGGATCAGAATGTTATTCAAAACATAAAGCTGGAGTATCGCAAGTTGCTTCTTACGAACATTCTCAATGATCCTGTGCACAATGAAAACTTGGAAAAAACACTGAAAAATGTAAATTTAAAAGATGTCGTGTTCAGTTTTGCTAACTGTTGGGCATCTATGTCTATATTGCTGATCAACAACTGGTCGTCAACAGGAAATGATTTTCCTCCCACAGGAAGTCCATTGCCAATAAACCCCCCTCGTTAACCACAAAAGGGACGCTGGACCCCTTGTGCTTGGCTAACTTCCCAAAAAGTTTCATTTCGGAAATCAGGAATGGCGCTAGAGTTTGCCCGACGAGGAGGCACGATTTGCCCGACAGGGGGGCACGATCTCCCTGACAGGGGGGACGAGTGTAATGAAATTGGTCTCAAATTTTCGCCAGATTATTATTTGCGTACTACAGTTGAATATCCCGGACAAAAATTTCCCCCGACGGGATACAAAATTCTTCCCCGACGGGGGGGGGGGGCACAACATCCCCGACAGGGGGGCCCTGTCCCCCCTCTGGCGTCACCCCTGTAGGAAATTCCGTTGATTCTTTTGTATTTTGTAGTCAATTTTTAGTGCACTGATAACAGTGAGTTTCTTTTTAACAAGAAAACGAGGTTCTTTTCTTCAATCAGTGAAAGAAGCCTTCTGAAAATTTGTTATAAATTATTCTTGGTTATCTATATATTTAGAATAATTTACAAAACCAGAGAAACTCCAACAACAGGACTGATTTCAATAACTTTTATTTCATATGGAAGCTTATGATGTCTAGATATGTCATCAACAGTCGCCACCCTCCATTTTCGAGAGAAATCGAAAAAATATTTCTCCACTGTACATTCTCTACGGGGAAAAATCTTGAAACAGTTCCCCAGCCTCAACCACTGGACCGGTTTCAACAATTTTTGATTTCATATGAAAGCTCATGATCTCTAGATATGTCATTAGTGGTCGTCTGCTTCCCGCCGCCTTCTATTTCTGAGATATATCGCAAAATAAAACTTTGGCAGAGTCCCTCAGCCTCTACACCCGCCACTTTATTTTGCGAGGTTGCAAGCATAGCCATAGGCTAAATATAACTGGCGAACAGCTGGTCGCCAAAGGCGGCTATGAGGGCCGGATTTAACTTTCTACGCCCTAAGCCAAA
Organism: Araneus ventricosus; assembly: GCA_013235015.1. Taxonomy (NCBI): domain Eukaryota; kingdom Metazoa; phylum Arthropoda; class Arachnida; order Araneae; family Araneidae; genus Araneus; species Araneus ventricosus. Next base: position 51,846 of record BGPR01004037.1, read on the forward strand.
GCACTCAATTCTGATGCATTCACCGCAACTATAGAGATAAGGAATGTAAATGGGCTGCCAGTTCATTTAATGTGTATGGATATGCTTAAAAACATTATTTTATATGGTCTATTCAAACTAATATTGGAGTTTCTAAATATTTTATTGTCATTTCTTTTATATTTGCGACCTCCGATTGTTGCGCCCTATACCATGGCCTAAGATGGCCCTATGGGAAATCTGGCGGCTATTGTATATACTTACAATATAGTTCAAATAATATTCGCTATATAATTACGATGACCTGGGCGCAGATGAACGATTGATACAATCTTTTGGTAGTAAATCTTTCTCCGCGATCGTACCCGAAATCCAGAAACTTCTGTTCTCGCCTGGCAACCTTGAAAACTCTCCTGTACATCCGACCTCAGGGTCGTTAGGTCGTTGTATCTCGTTCTCTGCCTACCAGCTGCCCTCTCTCGAATCCATCCAAGGACTAGCGTCTGTATACCAAACTCTTTCCCTATGGGATGGGCGAATCCATCTGAAGTAGTAGTTTTCGTAGGTGGGGAAGTTTGACAAGGAGGGACACACTCGGAATCGCTTGGGAAAGAGTCTGGGATCAAGCAGAGACCAAAGAACTTATAAGAGTACATATCGCTGTACATTCTTTGCAGAGACCTCTAGGATCGAGACGCTCTAGTGGAGGGACGCTTTAGCTTTGTTTTAGTTGTATGAAAACAAACACCTCTGCTAGATTTATTATTGCGAAATTGTGTCAGTTTTAAAAGATCTGTTTAGCATCCTTTTACCTTATATAACTTTTCATTCCTCATCTTTAAAATTACTTATCAGTCGATTCTGCACATGTTGAAATCTGTTGTAGTATGTAGGCGCTGGCGTAGTATATTACTAGGAACTGATAAACAAAAAATATTTCTGGCTGCAGTGATAAAACTTCTAAAAATAATCCTGCAATAGAAAATTCCTATAAGAAAAGAGTAACTAAATACATTACTGCGTGTTTTGAAGCCTCAAAAAGGCTATAGTATGATAGGCTTTGTAATTTTCAACTGTTGTCAAATAACACCCAAGTAGGCACACTTGTTTACATATAGGTATTTTATTCCTACATAATATTATACATATCTTAATTTTTTTTAAATCTCTCTTAATATTAGTCTTTATTCTTCATTTTATTCATGGAGATTTCGGGGAGTGTTCGGAATGTAAGGATTGATACAGATAAATAGTAATTCTTGAATGTTTTACATTATATTTTCCTGTGCATTGTATACCAAGTATATGTACTATCCATACAGAGTACATAAAATAAGTTTTAGCTGAGTTAATTTAACGATTACTCTTTAATTTATGTCTCCTTGAATTTTTTCAAATTTAGCTACTACAATTTCATATCTGGAATGTTCATCCAGTAAATATTATGTATTTATTATTATTATTCGTCTAAGAATAATAATATAAAAATTGCAGAATGGAATATTCTTCATCATGGAAAAATTAACAACTGTATAAATTACTAATAAAAAATCAAAATGTAACTGCTCTCATTCGTATGCTTTTAATATCCTGAAATTGAAAACTTGCCAGATCTGAAGAATTTTTTGTCAATATTTTGTGAATTGAATTTGAAGAATTTTGAATATTTTGTGGAGAGTTGTTTCTCAAGATTAATACACACAGATAAATTATTTTCAGTAGTTAAGAATAACAGAATAGTAAATTAGTCATATCCAGTAATTTATGTAAAATATCTATAATAGCATTAATCAATTCTCATATTTACTAAAAATCATTTATTGCACAATGTAAATAAAAAAATATAAATAAATGAATGGGTAATAAGTCTGTATGAATTTTAAAAGCTTAATTCTTTAATTTAGTAAAGTTATCAATTTAAAAACTATCTTAATTATACTTTATCATTGTTTCTTAATTCATTTTTACAACTATTTTTAAATAATCTTCATAGATTGTCTAAAATTCCTCATAAGGAAATAAAATCAAATATATTAGTCTAAAAATAACACCGATTCATGGAATTCTTATTCTTTTATGTTGTATACACTAATTGATACATGTCTATATACAATTGTAAAATTTCCTTTGAGAATTATGCCACAGAATATTCTGTTAAAGCATAGATTCTTTTAGAAAGAAAGAAAAATATATTCATACAAAACCTAATAAAAAAAAACAAATAATAATAGTGAAATTAAAGAGCTTATTACATTAATATAAATTTGGATTTGTCCTTAGTTTTTCTTTCATATATAAATTCATTTGTGTAATTTTGATTAATTATTTAATGCATTATTTCCTTTTACCTGTCAAACCAATTAAGAATTTGACACTTAAGGGATTTTGTTACATTTTTATTGCCACCAGTGTTATTGTTTTAAGAGTACAATAACTTGCTATTTAATGATAGGTTTCTCAGGATAATACAGGATGTCCAATTCAAATGCCCCTTATTTGAACAGTCGATTAAAAAAAATCTATTGGCGATATTAGGCAAAATTTGCTGCTGAATTTATAAATTTTGGCAACATTTTTTTTCTTTTCTGTATATATGCAAACTGAGGCAAGCAACAAACTTTACCTATTAAATAATTGATACTGTCTTTGATAGACTGATTTATCAACTAGCTAATATTGTATGATATGCATTGTTTGGTTAATTGACACAAGAGCTCTGCTCCATCAATAAATTGTGAAATTTTTCAACAAGAAGAGGACTTCAAATAGCAAAAATTGTTGGAATGAATTTGATTCCATTCAGAAACACCTATTAAGTATAAATTATTTTAAAATGAGTTAATATTATGATTTTTAATGCTGTTTCAAGTTTCTTGCATATCTTATATAATTATTTAAGCTACACGTTTAAATAAACCCGCTTGCACAGGTTACATTTCAGGGTAATTGTAGTTAGTTTTAGGCACAGAAGGGAAGTCAAACATTTATTTCTAAGTACATCTTGATTATTCTGGTAATGTGTGACAGGCAATATTTCAGTTCCATATGAAATCAGATCCATAGGCAGTGATAAGTAAATAGACATAAACTAGTTTGCACGTCATTTGGGAGTAATTATTGAACAGGGTACTAGAGGCATGGTAATTTTTTTTTAAAAAAAGTAAAAATAATTATAATAATGTATGTACCATCAATATTTGATACCACATTTAAAGACTATTGTCATTAAAATTAATTTTTAAAATGTCAATACTTATGTAAGGGAGAGGTGGACACCTTTAAACAGTTAGCATTTCACTTCACTGGAAATGCTATTTCATCGGCTGATAGGTGGCTAATCAAGTTTCAAAAGATAACATCTTCTGGCAATAGGCTTCATTCCATTTCGCAAACCATGTGCTTTGCTATGAAATGAGATATGTGTTGTGACCTAAGTAAAAATTGAAATTTCCTTTCATCACTGAACGTTTCTTGCTCCATATTCAATGAGATGAGTTGATTTATTTGCCAAATTAATTCAGATATTCTGCATATAACAATACTATTGGCAACTAGAAATTCCTTTTCTAAAGAGAGTTATAACACTTTAAACTTAATGGCACCTTTCAACACTGTTAAAATGTATCCCTCATGTTAAGGAAGTATTAATTTAATTAAGTAACTTTGAGATTTGGAGCAAGATGATTTAAGAAGAAAAAGATTTCTAAGGCTATGCAAGCATTTCAAGATGGCATGTTTCTTAGAACAGCTGGAGACATTATATGGAATGACCTATTTTACATTAATTTATAGATTAAAATAAAGTAAAACATTTGATCTTGATGATAACATAACATTAGATACTTTATCCAACTGCTTTAGCTCCAAGTTTACATGCTAACAAGTTTTCACCACAGGTCAAGAAAGAATGCTTTGTGATTATATTATTAAAAGTTCAAATATGTACTAAGGTCCGACTTACAAACAAGTACAACAGCTTGCATATGATTATCCAAAATGTGTGGGCTCAAGCACTCCAAGTTGTTGGAATAATGTAGGAATTCACTGAGGTAAGGATTTTATGAATTGTTGGAATAATGGAGCCATTAAAGTCAAAACTGAAAGTGGCACAAAATTACAAACAATGAAAATAAGAAAATTAAGTTAACCTAAAACCAGATAAATTTTCATACATGCCAACCATTACAGATTCTCCATAGTTACAATGGATTTTCTCAAAAATTTCTGCAAACTATGGATAAGATTTAAATTTTTACGGAAGCGAGTTTTATCCCCCTCGTACACAGTCGTTTTACCTGTATTCCTTGATGACATCACAATCCAGATTTTTTTTCTACATTTCATGTTTTTGAAAAATGTCATATAATTATTTCATATTCTTCTAATAATAGTGATTTACACATTTATTGTATTATTTATTCAGATAAGATATTTTTCATAAAAATAGAAATTTTGGATTATTTAAAATATGATGAAATATACGATCATAAATTCAAAATTTTAACATATCTGTTTACGTATATGTGTGCCTGGTAGACCTTCTGCTATGGACAGCCACCTTTCCAAAGTTGGCATTTATGAATTTTGTTCGATCACTGTATTTTTTGGTACATTTGTTATATTTCAATAAAATGGCTGAACTCGGGTACTTCTACAACTTAAGTTTTGTAATATTGAATTTCATTAACTTATTCCTTCAACATTAATATCTTTCAAATACCATAATCCATCTCCCACTCTGACTATAGCAGTGGTGGCAAACCTATGATTGTAAGTCAAACATCAAGTCCCAAAGGCTTTTTAAATTACCCAATGCGTTGATTTTTTCAAACGTCTTTTAAGACGTGAAAGAGAGAACAGACAATCGAAAGTATTAAAAAATTAACCAGTGTTTTAAAAACTTTTTTGATTCCAAATAATAACATTACAGCTGCTACTTTTCTATCAACCTATTGCATTCCTCACCATGGGAAACCTCTTAGAATTTGTAAAACAAACATTTTTAGAATGTAGTGATACTTTGCAGATTTTAAAGAAAAATATTCAATTGTAAAGCATATAAATGAGTTACCAATATGTCACAATACAATCTTGGTAAATACATAATGATTTAAAGTGTGTAGAAATATATTTAATTGCTTTAGATGAGAGTGATTATGTAAATGGTTATGCACAACTAGCAGATTTTTCTTGTAATAAATTAACAATTAATTCTTAATTAAATTATTAATTCTTGATATAAATTAGGCAATGTAATGAAAGAAGAGTCAAAAAAATTAATATTCAAAAGGGAGGTGTACTAGTCTTGATATTTTAATGAATTTAATAAAGCATTTAAAGAAATGGATATTGACCTACAGAAAATTGTCTCTGTAATAACAAATGATGCACCCAATATGGTGGCAAAAAAGCAATGATTCTATTCAGCAGCTTAAGAAATTGAATTTCATTGTATAATTAACCATCAAGTTCTATTTGTGAAGCAAGGTTTAAAAATATTTTCCAATGTAATGCCAGTTGTAATAAAAGTCATCAACTTTATAAATGCAAGGTCTTCAGAAATGACAATTTTCTCAATTATTAACGGAAATAGAGTACCAATATTCTGAGATGTTGACATACAACAAGATTCAATGGATCAGTTGCGGTTAATCGGTTTGCCAATTTATTACAAGAAATAAAGCTCTTGTTGAAGGAAAAAACAATAATTATGATGAATTTTCAAATATAGATTGGTTAAATGATTTAATATTCTTATGCAACATCATTCAGCACTTCAATGAACAAATTGTATTAATTTTAATTATTGTATTACAAAAACATTTTCGAATATATGCTTGACATTCACAAAAATGCAATTAACCCTTTAACGTTCATTGATTTCGCAGTTAAACCACACATTGAGCAATTTTTTACTGTGCATGGTCGAAACGAAGCATAATTTTCCTTCATAACTTTGAGAGCCCGATATATAAGCCAACTTCAATATCATTAGTATTCACAAAGATATTGGCATTGCAAAAGCTAAATTGATAAGAGAAACAAAATGATGAGGGTTCTTGCACAAATTGATAGTCTTTAAAAATGAATCTTTGAAAGTAATATTGAATTTTCTGAAGTTTGAATATCCTGTATACTCATGTATGGCTATAAATTAAATACACAATTTAAATTACATTTTGATGATAACTTATTTGGAGGAAAAATAGCCTTTCACAGTGAAGCCACAAATTTCTTTAAAATAAAAAATGCTAAATTTCTTTCCTTTACATTTTTATGATCAGCTATATGTCGAATACTCATTTTTGAAATTAAATTAAGTAATAGCTTCTGTTTTGATAAGTCAATGTAATTTATTTTACAAATACATTGGAAAACAAGAGAAAAGAAAATCACTAACATGATATAAGAACTAGTAAACATTGTGGCAGCAAGTTGTTTTATTACAGGTCATACTTAAAAAAGACTGTTTACTTTTTGTAGATTCATTTTAATGCTGTTTTAATTTTTTTGTATATAAAAGTGATCTAGACAATTAGTTGAAACATTTATTTTACATATTGAAAAGGTTCATTATATTTTGAGAAATGGATTATATACTTTGACTTATCTGCTCACTAGTAAAACTTATTTTATTCATTGTCATACTTATATTACTCAGCTAGAAGAGATAGATAAAATAAAAAATATTTTTAACTTTATTCAACAATGTTGAGAATCTCCAAGAGAATTTTGTAATGCATAATATGTATGTTAATTGACTTACATGTCATTTTAGGGTAGGTGAAGAAAGTTATTTAGAAAGATACTATCGAAACAACAAAGTAGAAAAAAATTAAATTATGTTGAATTATGCGACATCCATATTTAAAAAGAATTTTTAAAAGCCCAGTAGTTTTAAGTACAATAGAATCAGAGTTATCAGATATATTGGTTCTGAATTCAAGATCAAATCTAAGCATGCATTCAGTAATTCCAGTTACATTAGGTGGGTTTTGCAGTTTGTAAGAGTGGTAGTAAATGCTATTAATCTTTTCTGTTTTGATAAGTGAGCATAATTTATTTTACAAACACATTGGAAAACAAGAGAAAAGAAAATCACAAACTTCACTTTTTCCGAGATAACACGATGTAAACATTGTGGCAGCAAGTTGTTTTATCAGAGGTCATACTTAAAAAAAAAGAGTGTTTACTTTTTGTGGATTCATTTTAATGCTGTTTTACTTTATATATATATATAAAAGTGATATAGGTAACACAGGTTTGCATAAAACTTTTATTAGAATCAATAACTCATTTTATTTATTAAAGATAGGAATTTCTCTTTGCTTATCTACTGAAATTTCGTAAAATTTAGGTTTGCCATGCAAAAGAGTTTAACATGCTTAAAACTCACTTTCACTTAAAACTTTGCAATGTATAAGATTAAATAAAATCTAATTACACCAAATAAAGAGATCAAACTAGAATAAATTGGATATTGGTTTGTTTTATTTCATACAATTTCTTTAACATAAACACATTACCTTCAATATTGCAGCAGCTGATACATTTCAAGACAAAATTATTAAAACTAACATTTCTGTTCAGTCATAATATTCACAGTTCTTATGTGATTGAGGATAGGCACTTTATAAGATTATGTTATGAATCCTTAGAGTAAATTGTTATTATGTGAAACTACTCATAAGAAATACTGTCAAATTTGTTTTTTAGGACTCAGATGAACTAATTTAATTATGTGCACAATATGATTTTTAATGCTGTTTTAAGAAAGATATTGCAACAGGAAATCATCATTAACTACCAAAAATCTCGACAGATCTGTAATTCACCTCCTAAATATCATTATCTTCAGCGCATGAATTAACTAGGCAATAATCTCATTCCCGGCACGGTGTTCTCCTATAACTTCACTAGCGTCTACTAGAGAGCTCTGCTCGATCCCAAACCCTTTCCCAAGTGATTCCGAGTGTGTCCCTCCTTGTCAAACTTCCCCACCTACGAAAACTACTACTTGAGATGGATTCTCCCATCCCATAGGGAAAGAGTTTGGGATACAGACGTTAGTCATCCAAGGCTCAACTGACTCATTTTTTCGAGTTCTCAGAAAAAGGGGAAACAGTGATGTCCACCCACTTCCGGTCAAGTTCCACTATCCGCTCCGCAAGACACAAGAAGAAATCGACCATCTCGACCCAATCACAAGTAATCAGCGCGAGTGAATGAATGCCAACGTTGAATTCTTTCATAATTGAATAAATTTATATTCATGTGAAATGCAAAAAAAAAAAAAAAAAAAAACTATTTTATTTTGAAATACCGTACCTAACTTTCAATTAGAAAACGGATAGGACGCCACAGCGCAGTGTAAAGTCAAGTTTAATTTCATATTAGACAAAGCAACATTTATTTACATGTTAGACATAGTTATGCTTGTCATGGGACCATGTCGTCAAGTGAATTAATTAATTAAAAAAGTCTTCACTGATTCAGTGGCGAATCCGGGGGGGGCTATCGGGCTGCAGCCCCCTCCAGAGCTAAGTCTGAATTCTTGATTTTATTTAAAATGACTACAAGTGTTTTTTCTTAATTTCCTTTTTTAAAAAAATAATAGAAACGTGACAATATTGCTTTCTGTTTTGACAGGCTCGAAAATTTTCCAAAAATTTGCCTACTTTTCTAGTCATTTCACTTGTACTTGTAGCGTTGACGTGGTCGAAGAAATTTTTTGGCTAGTTATTTCATTGTATTTTGCATTAAATTATCGAGAGTATTGTATTGTCCTTTATGATTCTTATTGTCAGGTGAGTCAAGTCTGTAAAGTTTAAGTGTTTTGGTTCATTGCAGTTCGAAATCATATTTCAAATATTTTTTTTTCTATAGTCCTTATACTCATCCATTTATACAGAATTAAACACCCGCAGTGAAAAAAATAAAAAAATCAACCAGCAGATTCTTTGGATTCCGAAGAGGGTTAAGATTATTTGAAGAAAGTGAAAAATTTTTAAAACAATGGACTCGTGATCAGTGGCGGCTCGTGTTATGTAATTTTGGGGGTGCTGTCAATTTTAATTGTTCACTGTGCATCATGAACAATTCATTAAGTCTGAATAATTTTATATTTAATGAATAAACTTAAACCATTTTTTTTCACTTCTAATAGGTAAATATTTTAACAAATTTATTTTAGTAAAAAATTAAAACTCAAAATTTATTTTCGTTTCCCTGTATTCTTTACAACATTTATAAAGATTCACACAGCTGCAGATGAACAATAAAATGACAAAATAAAATAATTTACTTATCAGTTAACAAGAAAAAAAATGTTATGGCATAACTTAATATGAAAATAAGGATAAGCGAATGCTGTTTATTAGTATCATTAAAAATTACATAAAATTAAAACCCATTCTTCTTTTTTTGCTTCCAACAAAAAGATTAAAAACATTGACCTTGATGCTTGTATGACGATTAAAAAAGTTTTACTCTTTGAAATCAGAACAGCTTCATATAAACTATACCGATTCATATTGTGTGCGTCAGAAAATATTTTATTACTTTTTTAATGTTAAAAGGCAAACTTCAAGTTCTGATGTAGTATGTACACCTGGAATTGCCAAGATAAAAAAAAGTAATTTATTCTATGTCATCTATCTAAAGATGCGCTGTGATATTTTAAAAATACGAATACACTTATCAATATTCTTTCAGAAATTCTGTTCCTTGAAGCGAACCGTGTTTTATTCGAAAAATCGAGACTTCTTAAAGTATGAATCATGATCCTAAATAGGATGGTACAGAATACTGGGGGTCACGAAAATTTTGGAAGCATTTATATCGCACAAAATTTCTCATCAGCATTTATATCTGAAAATTATCGAAAAAATATTTTGGATTGCAAGAAATTTCATTCAAATTTAATGAATATAAAGAACTTTTTTCAATTAAATTTTTTTATAATTAATTATTCTTCCTTTCCTTACTTATTTTCAAAGTTTTAGCTCGCAAAAAAAAAATTTCCGGGGTGGAAAAATGTTTGAAACTCCATTTCTAGCTTATTTGGTGGTACGGATCTCACAGTTCCCCTTCAGCTTAAAAACGTGGTAGTAGAAGGAAAGGGAAAGCTTGCGCTCTGTAACTACGCATGCGTGAAGGTGGAATTCGGAGCTACAAACCTCTCCATTAGTCATAGCCCAGCCCACTCTCACCCTCGCGATTATTCCCGTGTAGTACATGTAGTACAATACGTGTTTTTTGGATTTGCGATTTCAGATTCATTTCTGATAACCCGGGTTTATCAGAAATGATAAACCCCTGCTAACCCGAGTTCGGTTAACCGCGGTTTTACTGTATAAATAATTTCATTTTATTGTTTAACTATTTGTTGCATATTAATGCTATATAAGTAATATGACTGTCCCGTTTTGATGGGGACCGTTCCGTTCTGAAGAGGGCCGTTCCGTTTTCAGGTAGCATATCCCGTCGTCCCCTAACACAGCTTCGGGACGCCGAAATATCCCGTGAGGCCGTGGTGGCAAGTGGTAAGGTGTGAGGGTTTCAAATTTGAAACTCGATTCCACTGTCGTGTATTGGGCCTGTAAATCATACGTAGGGTACATATACGTATATGCTAAATATTGTTACAAACATGGAAAGTCGCTTCCCAGCAATGTGAGTCTTATGGTTGGGAAGAGAATTTTACAGGGGTAAGTATGAGATGACCGACAGCAGCCACGTCTGGACCCCTGACCTTGGCGACCATCTTGGCGACTTTGGCGACGAAATATGGGATCTCAAAGGTGCTGGAATTTTCTCGATATCTCTATTAGCAGAAGAGATACGCTTGAATGTACTAGAAGATAACATGTGACGTTACGGCCTGCCGCGGGAGACTATATAACGAGATGACGGGGTGTGTGTTGATCGAATGGGATCGCCTTGGAGCGCGAACATCTTTGGAGTTCTATCCGGTGTACGAGCTAGTAAGCTGTTAGACGCCGAGCGGCATTGAGTAGTGTTGACCCATTGGAACGGCTTTAGAGTTTCGTCTGCAGTGCGGGATAAGAAGGGTAAGCTGAACGCTATTGAAAGTGCTGTTATTGTCGTTATTAGTTATTTGTTGACTGTTTGTGTTGCTAAATATCAAAGTGCTGAACTGTTATTACCTGTGAATCGTTGTCTGTTTACATTGCTAATCTGTGAAAGAACTATTGTTTCCTGTACCTGTGCTACGTGTTTCCCTGCATATTTGTGAATAAACCTTCATTCCCCATTATCCTGCGTGTTGGACTGTTTACACCATACACCCACAGAAGGACTTTTGTAACAATATATGTCTTCTCGCTAGTGTGGTGCAGAAGTTTGGCGAGGGAGGGTGTTGTCCTTGTCATTTAACTGTTGTTCCAAAATTTCGAGGTCTGTCCCAAAATAGCCCTCGTTATTGCTTCAAAACGGGAAGTTAATATAATTAAACGAAACCGAAATATCTCGTTTCAGAAAGAGAACAATCCAGGGTAACAATTTTTTTAAAAAATCCAAAAAATAAAAAAATTCGACGGTAGTGCCTAGTAGAGCGGCGATGACGGGACAAACGAGTAACGCCTCACGCACATGCATGTGGGC
>BGPR01004037.1:63459-121456 GCA_013235015.1 Araneus ventricosus
AAAAAAGACTCGACGTAGCTCTTTCTGAAAGTCATCATTAACGTTTAATTTCTAAGTAATCTTAACTTTATAATATTTTTAAGAAAACTAATAAAGACTTCAATTTTGTATCGAGCATATTTATGTATAAATAATTTCATATTATTATTTAAATTATTTGTTGCGTATTAATGCTATATAAGCAGTTATTAATTAATTTCAAGTGTTCTAAGGCACACTTAGTCAACCTCAAATAAAAAAAACTTGACGCAGCTGTTTCTGAAAGTCATCAGGTGGCTTCTTCACGCGTAGGTCTTGAGGTGACCTCGAATTTCATCCTCGTCTTGGGCGTTTTGAGTTAACCCTATGCACTTGGATGGCAACTCTGACTCAGCGTCAATGAAAATGCACCATTTTTTATTTGCAATACATTTCGAATGTTGGAGAATTTTGACAGAATCAAACCTATACAGAAAATTAATTACCGCTAAATGTATTTGTTCTCAAATTAAAAAAGACACAAAGAAAGAAATCGAGAGTTTTCTTCTATCGACTTTTTCGTATATTTCCACATAAGAATATCACTAATGACCTCTGGTCAAAACAAAATATACCTTGGTGATGTATGCAACCAAATTTTGTAGGCCGACGTTAATAAAATAATAAATATTTAAAGAAATGGCGGGAGGCTGTCTTTTTCAAATAGCCACTGATGTTAAAGGCGTAGAACTACTTTACTCGCGTGACTCGTTTCCGATTTTCAAAATTTTTTTGTAACTTCTGTTGTTACCCTTTATCTCTAAAATAAGACATGAGTTATGTTTTTAACATATGTAGTTACCGAGATAGAGAGGATCGCGTCACCAATTCATGCGTATTTTTACCCAACTTTGCGATTCAGTAGTCGCTGAACTACGATTCCGATTTTCAATTTTTTTTGTAACTTCTGTTGTTACCCTTTATCTCTAAAATAAGACATGAGTTATGTTTCTAACATATGCAGTTACCGAGATATAGAGGATCTCCCATACAACGTTTTTTTGTGACTTTTTGGCGTGTGAATCAAATTCCTTCCTGAGATCCCAATGGGAGGAACGTAGTCCTACATTATAAACTTTTTCAAAAAAATGTGCTTTATCATGCACTAAAATGGAGGAAATTTTTTTTTTTTTTTATCAAAAGTCTGAAAGCGTATACGTTTGGAGGGGCTTGATCTTCGAATAGCTGCGGTTGTAGATATATTTTTGCATAATCTACTGCTTTCCTTGCATCTTACGTACAGGTGAAGCTCATGACAGCATTAATGGCAATTTTCTTCTCTCAGTAGTACCGTGACAGTATTTTATTGGAAATTGCAATGGAATTAATTATATCACATAGACTGCGACATTTCAAAAGTTGATGGACATCTTGATTATGCATTCGTTCACTTCTGAAAAGTGGCCATGTGATATTTGTGATGTGCCCCATTGAGCCACTGTATAAAATTTCATCTTAGAGAAAATTATTTTTGCATTTTTATAATACAGTAGAACCCTGGGAATCCGAACTAATTGGGGCTGATCTCTGTTCGGACTCCCGGGAATTCGGATTATTCGGGAAATTCGGTAAAATACTCTTGATACACCAAATGCAGTAGAGTATTGACTCTGGGTGCTCTGTGAAAGCGCACGGAAAGAGCACGCGACGATTCGCACGGTACAGTTGCAAACAAGTTGATGGTAAAAAGAAGATATCTGAGTTTGTTTCTACTAATTAAGGTGTTGTATTCATTCTTAAAGACCATTTCAAATACTTCTTTTAAGTTAGGAATAAACATTAGCTTTGTTTCTGATTCTCAATTGTTATTTTTCCTTCATTTTTCAGTAAAAATTTTTCAGAAAATTATAAAACGTGTTCGGATAATCCGGAATTTCGAATTTTTGGGGTTCTACTGTATTCTGAATTTTTAAGAATAAATATTCTAATTCATACATATTCCATATCTATAATATTCCACTAGAATATTAAATATCCTAGTTTTTTTTTTGTATAAGTAACATTCTTGTTCTAAGAATAACTGACGTCAAGGACTTTTATGCAACGTAATATCGATCTTATTAAATATATAGCTTTCACATGCATGATTTTATCTAAAAACCTATGCGAATTTCTGTCAAATTGTGTGTGATAACGTTTCATGAATTAATCTCAAATATTTTATTTTATATACAGTAAAGCCTCGGAAATTCGTACACCAGAAATCCGAACATCTTTTTTTTAGTTTTCTGAAATTTTTTTATTAAAAAATGAAACAAAATAGCAATAAGGAATCGGTAACAAAGTTAATGTTTGTTCCTTACTTGAAAGAAACATTTGAATTCGTATTTAAGAATGATCAAAGTACCTAAAATTAATCGAAACAAAATCGGTTATTTCTTTTGACGTAAGGAACTAAACTTGCCTGAAGATAAGAAGAAGCTCTCTCCGTACTCTTTTCACAGAGTACCCCAAGTCAATTCTCAACTGCATTTGGTATATCAAGACTATTTCACCGAATTTCTCGGATAAGCCGAAATTCCCGAAATCGGAACAGAGACCAGTTCCAATTAGTTGGGATTCCCGCGGTTCTACTGTATATGGTTAAAAGTTTTAAAATACGCAATGTACATGGCAGTAAAATCTGCAGATTTTAATTTGCTAAATAAAAAAAATTCGGTTATGAATTATTTAAGAAATCGCCGGTAATAATCAAATTTGGGTCCAATAAAAAATACCCGGTCCAAGACTAAAATGTTTATAATTTAATTAAGGTTGCCAGACAAGTTATATCGTCTTAATATATTAACTGTTTTATTAAAGGTATGAAAATAAAAATGTTAAATAATAAATTTAATTATTTGCATTGCTATAGAGGTTTTAGACAAGAACCCTTATGGGAAAGAAAATGTTCAATTGGTTTTTGCAGGATCTAAAGTTACTTCGAAGAGTTTTATTCCAGCAAAAACTGAATGAGTCTCTTTAGTTTTCTGCGATTCAACGCCGAGATACCGAAAAATGTTGACCCGGCAGCATTCTAAAACCTACCCAGATTCCCCCACGGCAGGAAATCGGACAATATTATTGGTCCGCTCTATGGAGGCGAGCTGACGTCATGGTTGTTCGCTTCTAGAGTTCAGAAAATAGAAAAATAGACTCGTCTTCATTTTCTGAGTCATACGCAATCAGCGATACCTCGATCTCAGGGGAAAAAAAAAAAAGAATAGTATTATAAAAGATATTTTGAAACTTCCATTAAGCAAAAATTTTTACATGCGATGTCAAACGTTAAATTTTCTGTATCTTAGAAAATTTAACGGTGTTTTTTTTTTTCCTTCAATAGATCGGTTTTGAATGAGCAGGATTTAATTGTTTAATTTGCTCTTTGCCTAGTTAACGCAGGAGAGCGGGTCTAAAATATACTCAGAAAAATTGTTTATTTTCTTCACTGAAAAACAGTTATTTTTATCAGAATAACTGATTTATAACAAGAGAATTAAAAAAAAATTAACTATGAGTAGCAAGTCTTTTCGTATATTCTTACTCAATAAAAACGAATGTATGTGTGTGTCTGTTGGCTGTCTACAGGGCCCACCGCCAGAGCCAGAGCAACAAGATTTTGTACAGGCATATTTTGGAGGGTCAAAATGTGCACCTTGGGCAGATTTTTTTTTTTTTTTTTGAAATTTTAATTAGTTAAAAAGAAGCCGAAATTTGACGTTTTCGCGCGATAATTTGCGAAAATATTATAGCACAAAAATTATTCTTACACCATCTTGAAATTTAAAAAAATTATTATTTCAATAATACCAACTTAATTTGCTGCACAATTTTTTTCTTTAATTTAAATAAACTTTAAAAAATATTTTTAATTATAATTCGAAATAATACTTTTCATTGTTGTATTAAAATTAAAATCGTTTTCATTGATATCGATATTTTTTCCTAACCTTTTCTTTCACTGGTGATAACAAAGATATCGGCTTATTTTTTGAAAATATAGAGTAGTTTCTTTTTAAAGCATGCTTTTAGTAAAATTTTTAAAATTTTGTTGTAAGTAATTATGAAAAGTTTTTAATAGTTCGTCCATTTTCTTACACTGTTGTTCTTTCCTGTCATATAATTGGATGGAAAGAATATTTTAGCGGACTTTTAGCTTGAAGTTTTGCTCTCATATTGTAGTACAGGGAATTTTTTTATTGAATCTGTACGCAAAAGTCCTCTAACATATAACGAAACATGTTCAGAATAAATTATGAAATATATTCGGTAGTACATAAAATCATATAACATAATAATAAAACATCAATGTTGAATGATTTTACTTAATATATTTTTTATGAACATGTTTCGATGCAGCAAGCAAGGTTATTGGATTAGTTGAAGTTTAATAATTTCCGGTTTCGAAGTTCAGATATTAAGTGAGCTGACACAGGATTAGGGAGGCGCATACCGCAAGGAACAGACCATTGTAAGGCTTCTAAAATAGTACAAGCTAAATGTTTATCAAAGTGTGGAGTTTAAAAATACTTTACCGTGGAAGCCATTAAGACCAAGCTACGTATAAAAGATTTAACTAAATTTTTGTTTCGAAACCAATAATCCCTGCGAACCAGCTGGTAGCCAAAGGTGGCTTATCTCAGCTAAAAATAAAGGCGAATGTCTCTCTCTGTGTGTGTGTGTGTATTGGCGCTCTACAGGGCAGAACTACGTAGCAGACCTAGAGTATCGAAATTTGACACAAACTTTGAAGAGTGGAAATGGGCACCTTGAAGACTTTTTTATTGAATTTGAAATTTTAATTAGAATTTTAATTAATTAAAAATTAAGCGAAATTTGGGTTTGAATGGTTAGAATAAAAGCGTGGGCGCTTTATATGGCACCTTATGTTTTGTGTATATTTTCTTAAACAAATGGAATATTCCTAGAAGATAAAGGCGCCCACGCTTTCATTCGAACCATGCATTTTATTGTAATCAGAAAAATTATTTTTTACTTTTGAGTTTATTTTGACGAAATTATAATGCATAAACGTATTTTCTCATTTAAAGTGCATTTTGAATAAAAGTTTATACCTTAAACTTTTTTTAAATTTATTATCAACCTGTTACTGGACGTAAAATGGGCGGTGCTATTTTAATATTCAAATCAAATGCATATTCTGCATGAGGAATAAGAAAGGGAATTTTGCTCTGGCAACGTGCAATTAGATGTCACATGGTACGGACGGTTATTTCACTCCATTAATGATGTTAATGTCAACAATGAACAAAACATGTGCAAGGCTACTAAAAGAACACGGGTTTAATGTTAATCTCAATTTGAAGTTTAAATTTACTTTTTAAAGCAACCATGAATATATAGTTATACATAAGAGAATCAACTGAAATTATATTCCTGGTGAACAAACTTGTCAC
Organism: Araneus ventricosus; assembly: GCA_013235015.1. NCBI lineage: Eukaryota > Metazoa > Arthropoda > Arachnida > Araneae > Araneidae > Araneus > Araneus ventricosus. Next base: position 68,874 of record BGPR01004037.1, read on the forward strand.
CGAAGGCGTCTAGTTAATTAATAAAGCCATAGAAAACAGTTTAAGAAAAGGGGAAAAGAGAGAAAAGAAGAGATTAGAATATATCAATTTCTAGTTTTTCTTATAATTAAAGATCAGATTTTAGTTCTAGGCATTTGAAGGCATGGACGGAGCATAATGGAATTATTCTCCGGATGTAACGAGAAATAACAAACGACAGTACGACTCGCGGAAGGGTCTCAGGAAATACATAAGACCTTTGAGGGGCAGTGAGACATATGTCGTCCCACCTCCTTGAGAAAAGGCTAAAAGCAGAAGAATATTCTTCATATGTAAAAAATTTTATTGTCAGGTTATATCGTATCAACCATGTTTTTTTTAAGATAGATTTTTTTTTTTTTTAATATAGCGCCCATCAAAGGATTAACGCCGAAGCCGTACGATCGTGTGGGTAACGAAATATTAAGTTACGAGTTACGAGCAAAAAAATTAATTATTAATTAACATATTAATTATCTATCATTCACTTATCTCAATATTAAATCAGGAATCGGTGTCTAAGAAATTAAAAATAAATTAATAATTAAATAAATACAACAGATAACTTATTTAAATGCTTGGTGCGCATTTGTTACCAACAGATTGAACGACGCCTGTAACTGAAATACGGAGTGTCTCTGCCTATAGATAATAGTGAGATTCTAGAAACCAAAACAGCCGTTCCTTTCCATCATTTATTACTTACAACCATACAGGAAGCCAGAAATACTAGCTAATGTCTAACCTGCACGATCGTGCGACCTCGAGCTTAATTTAATGGAATTTGCTTCTATACGAGTGGCGCCACCTGGTAGTGGATTTGATAGTATTTATTAACTCTATTCGATAGTGTTTATTAACTCTTAATTAATAAATTTTTTGAGTAAGTAAGTAGTAAGGTGAATACGCATCGTTTTGAAGTATAAGTTAAAGACTAAAAAGCGTAAAATGATTTTCAACTTTTTAGCTAATTTTTTTTTAATTATTAATTTTTTTAACAAGTCAAATCAAGTCTTTCCAATTAAAACTTTCAGAAATTTTTATATAACTCTGTACGGGGGAAGCAATATCAGTAATCGCTGTTTCCAATTTATATAACGTAACATTTAAATTTGTAACTTTTGGTATTTCAAACTATCAAACTTGGTATCACTTCAAATAATCTCATCGAAAAGATAGCTTTGTTGCTTCAAATTTTACTCAAAAATTCAAAAAAAGGGGGGGGGCAGCCTTTGTACAGAATTGTTTTTAAGCATGAAAGAAAAAACCCTTCTGTTCTTTCTACCATTTTATTGACTTTTTTTCTTAGTTTCTTACTGTTTTGACAGCAGGACATTGAGAAAATGGTTTGGGAAACTGCTTCCACGTAGAAATTAATTTCACCGCGTTGGAAATTTCCGCATAACTCAAACAAGGCCAAATTAATTACAACTTGGAGAAACTAGCCGATATTTTTCAAAATTAGCCTTGTGCATCAGAGTACATTCTTACTCATATTGAGGAAGACATATTAATCTTAATTTTGTTAGATTTAGTACATACTAATATCTTATATTATTATTATGGTTAAAAGGGGTAATTATCTTATTTTATTAGCAAGTCATAATACGAGTATTACGAAATTCTAAAATATATTTCATTTAAAGACAGTGAAATCTATATAATTTTGTGCCTTATTATAGATGCTTCATTTTTAAATTACGCATCAAGACAAAAAATATATTTATTATTTTGATGGCATTCTTTCTGAAGCACTTTTTGGAGTATGAAATCAAAGCCTTCTACAATTATTTCTTATTGCTTCTAAGGTTATGGACGGAGAGTCGCTCAAACTGGGGTAATAAAATGGCTTACCCTGATAATTTAAAAATAATATTAATAATACTGAACCGGCTGGGAAGTATAGTTGTCATGGTCTTTTAAAAAGAGTATCAGAATTTCGTGGTATTCTACAACATTGTGCAAGAGTATTGATATTTTACATTACTATACAATATTGTACAGCATCTTGTGCTATTTGGACTCTCATGTATAACATTTACGAAGAAGAAATATGCATTGTAAACCTTCTTAAGCATTAAATAATGAACGTAAAAAAAGTTTTTTGTAACCACGTTTTTATTAGAGTACTGAAAAGTAGAAAATACTCTTTGTATCAAAATTCTGAAGAATAATAATTCGGCTAAAATAAAATTGTAAAAGCATGAGGAAGTCCGATAAAAGTATAAATTGGAGCCAGTGAATTTTAATCCCATTTACTACTTATTTTTAATTTTTAATGAATGTTCAGGAATTTCCCACGGCTTTTACGATTTTGTTTTGACCTCCAGGTGTTTGATAAAAAAATATTTTCCGTTTTTTTTACCTTTTTATTTTATTATTTTTTTACTTTTAAGCTTTAATATATATCATAATTCATTAGTACAAATATTATGGAATTTTGTAATCAATTTTTTCTCAAATTCACTGCCAGATAGAGCCACTCATATTTATTCAAAATTGGATTGAAATTAATCGATTAACTGGTAATTAAGTTTTTAAAATATTGAAATAGAGTATTGACATCGCGCGCGCGCGCGGGAATACACATTTGCAAAAAATTTCAGAACTCTAGCACATAAAGTGAGTGAAAAATAGATTACAAAATTCAGTTTTTACAAATAGGAAATTTAAAAACACGAAAGAAATCAATTTAAAAAGAAGAGTGTAAAAATTCTAATCGACTCAAAAAAACTTACAAAAACATTTTATTAAAAAATGTTCAATTCAAAAATACACTTGCACTCACATAAAAGAAAATTTACATATCATTATGTTCGCTGGTAATGGAGAGATGAATTTTCGAAAATATTTTCGTTCAGGAACTTCATCATATTTTATAAATAAATACACACTCACGATGATGACACTCGCATGCAAGAAATTAAAAGATGAGAAGAAAAACCACAAAATTCACATTTCAGTTAAAAAGTATAGATTTCAACAATATTCCCTAACAGAGCTAAGGCCGTTATTTATATAAAAAATAAGGCCTGTGCTTTTCCCTTGAAAAAATTCATTACCTGCAAACAAAAATAGTTACAATAGCACAGACTACATTTCTTCAGTGTGATGAAAAAAATCGTTTTCTTTCCAAGAAGTAACTGTAACTGTCATTTAAGTTTCATAGGTGCTTGATTGCATTTTGGATGTGCAGCAACAAGAAAAGTAACATGAACGCCTGAGAATTAATGATTTCTGCATTCCGTAAAAACTGCTACATAGAAAAGCACGAAAATGTTCGAAAAAACAAGTGACAATTTTGAGCAATTATTTGGAGGAAACAACCACCTGCGCGAACATTTTATATTCCCAAACTTATTTTAGGAAATTCACCGGATTGTAACATCGGATGGAATATAACAAAAATTAAATGAAGTTCAGCGCAATTACCATAAAAGTTCATTCGGAATTGAACTTCCTTTTTCATCCCGCACGAAACTGTGCCATTAATAAAACTGCATTAATTAAAAGCTTCCTCGTGAATTTATTTATATCCTTGGTGCCACTTGATGGTTGGTTGGTTTATGGGGCTCAATGCCGCAAGAGCAAAGTTTGGCTATGCTGCTCCAAATATATGGAACTAGTACAAAGTAAAGGGAATGGTAGAAAGGAAAAGTAAAGGGAATGGTAGGTAAGCTGTGCTTGATAGATTTCTAGTTGTTGACACATGTGTTTTAAGGTACTTCTTTCAATTAACAATTTTTTTGAATAATATGAATGGATCAGAAGAAAAATTATGGAAGGAAGTAAATTTTTAGTCTCTTTGAATTTGATGTCATATTTACAAGACATTCCAAATAAGCGCTATTTTCCTCTGTTTTGTAATGGCTCGGAAACGTTTCTTTAAGGCACTTTTTGGCAGTTAAATAATTATATTGAATGACATAATAGAAATTGATTCAGAAGAAATATTTTGAAAGAAAGTACATTTTTGAGTCATTGAATTTAATATCATATCTAAAAATTCTTCCTCCATTTTGTTTCAGAATCTTGATTTCAAATTATCTTTTTTTGTTCCAAAAAAAGTTTATTTTCATCTGCACCAGTACAAACATATCAAAGAAAAGTTAGACATTATTTATAGAAGTAATGATTTTTATAAATTTAGGGAAGAGGGGACAGCGAGTTCATCTTATTGCTTTCGTGTATATTAAAATCGAACTACGCGAACGGCGACACGACCCGCGACATTTTTATGTCATGAACAACAATTCTATTGAAGTAATTTTTTTTCGCTTTCAAAATACAAAATTTCATCCATCCTCAAAGCTCCTAATGATAAGAACAAATGATCACAATCATGAATAAAATGAAAAATAGAAAAGCAATTTTTGATGCAAATTGTGTTGAAAATTGATCAATTGAAGAATCTATTTGCAACTGGACCTAACAGTGGATAAATACGTAAAGTCCCTGCTAAGTATAAAGGATAAAAAAGGTAGATGAAGCATTCTCCTGAATCGTTATCCTCACAGATTTAACATATAAAAAGAAATGTTCTTGAAGTGGTATTTGTAAATCAGAACAATCATAGAAAAACCAAGTGACTGGCTATAGATGTAATCGTTTCTTCAAGATTTACATATGAAAATATGGTCGTTTTCTGAAGATCAGTATGAATCTTGCATTCACGGGTAAGCAGACTGATAATCACTGTACAAAGGATTCCTAGTTCCTTCCCCTATTTCTGTTGCAAAAGGAGTTTCCAGAGTATTGGCATTCTTTTTGCCTCGTGCTGTAGTTCCACTAGTGGAAGTGTTGTCAAGATCTTTGAACATGGTGAAGACAGTGGACAGGAAATCAGCATATGACAGAGGCTTGTGTGGGAATCCTCCATATTTTTGGATGGCGAATAACTGAGGACCAAAGATACTCAGCAGTATGGTGAGTGCTGTAACCATCAGCGCCAATGGTTCGGCGATATTTCGACTGTTGGAGTCTGGTAAAAGCCAGCAAGCGACATCCCACGACAAAAAGATCACAAGACAATTCCGGTTGATTGTAAGGAATCCTGCAAAATATTTTAAAAAGGCATGTTGTAATGTATCGAAATCTACCAAATTGCGGGCCCTGGTTTACAAACTGGTTAATAAACAAAGAAGAAACATTAAGAATGTTATAAACCGAAAATAATTATTTCAGATAGGTTTATTGCTCATACATTAAAACTGAAGATATTATAATATTAACCTAATCATTAAGAATGCAATTTAACTGAAGAAAAACACATGCAATTTTCCGAAAATTCTATTAGGTTTATATTACTACAGTCAGTGACAAATGAAATTGACAGCAAGGGGAAAGTTTTGCTGAGTGCGTAACGCGCAGTTAGATACCCCTGAAAATGATTCTAAAGTATTTAAATGTAATTCGAATAAAAGTAATCGAAAAGCTAGTTAAGAATGACTTATAGATGATTATTTAGGAGGAATATATCGATGCCACAAGATACGATTATGTTACGGTGTAAAAAGGGACTTTCTGAATAAAAAAGACTTTTTATTAATTCAATTCTATTTTAATATCAAAAGGATATTCCTCAGTAGGAAATCGCGGAAATCACTAAAATGTAAATAACTTCCGAAGGGATTTTATCCGTTATATTATTCACGTTTTTTTTTTTTTCAGTCGCAAGTAGTCGTGTTGGGTAATCCAGATCCGAAAATTAGCATACCTAAAGGAAGAGATATTATACAGATACCAACCTGCGTGTTGATACAGCCAGTGCTGCTGCCAGCAGTAAAAGGAAAGCAATGTAAATCTGAGATTGCAAAATTTCTGTCTTGCCCGTCATGCATTCGAAAACTTCTGTGGCAAGAGCTGGAGGATGAACCAATCACCATTGAGTTTCCAAAGTAATTTGAACTCCCACGATGAATAAAAGGGTCAACATTTGATTGCAACGATTCACGCTTCCACCCAGACCCAAGCTGTTTTGCGCTCTCAAGTACATGCCTGAAAAGAAAATTCAATTGTTAGAATATTTAATTACATACGTTATTCTGCACGATGAAGTGAAAACAAACTCATAGGAGGAAAACCTGCTTTGAAATATTATTTTTGTCATTTTTTTGTGACCATGAATTTTTCCATAATGTTACACTTACTTTCTATTACTGTAGCTGGTATCAACATAAGTTTGAAGCTAGTCTTATCCCTACCTGACCAGTTCCATTAATCCCATCTTCCATGGGTGATGCTAAAAAAAAATTATTCATGTTGACATAACTAGAGACAAATGATCGAAATCATATCTGCCGTATCACCCCTGTTTTAATTAATATAATTCTCGTTTTTGTAGCAACCGGAAAAAGACAGACTTTAGGTCAATACCTATTTCTGTAACAGACTGTAGAGGAACTAATATAAATATTTATCAATGAACTCCAACGGAAAATAAAGCTGCAAAATTCACAAAATTTAAATATTTACCACTAATTTTCTAGATCTCTCTAATTTTCAGTTTTCAAGAAGAAAATAATTATTACAAAAGTATAATTAATTTCTTCTTGAAAGTAATTAATATTACTGTTATCAATTAATCCAACGGGAGACAAGCGACCGGGAAGATTCGCGATGAAAGTAGGATGCACGTTCAACTTATTTATCTGTTTTGCTTTAAGCATTTTCGTTGTAAATATGGATACTGTAAGCGACGTTATTGTAAACATGATATAAAAATTTATTTGAGAAAAAAAGTAAACAAAATGATTAAAAATCAACCTTCGACTACTGAATCGTTGCACACAACCGAGTTAGGAGACCTAATCGCCCATTTTACAGGATGGTCATAAATTATTGAACCATAAATATTTATTTACTATTAAAAAATTAATAAAAAAGTAATGATGTTACACCTACGATTTTTAAAAATGAAAGCGCATTTTAAAAAGTTTTTTTTAGATATAACGCGCTGTTACTGTGGTCTAGGTGGTCGTAAATTATTGAACATCTCCCATTTTTGAGAGCCATTATCTGCGAAACTATTAAAGCTAGAAAAAAATAAAACCATGTATTTCTAGGGAATTTTACGCTCTTTAATTTGTTAAATCAATTGTAACTCAAAAACTGAATATTTTTCGAGATATTTAAGGAAAACTAAAAAAAAGGAAACTAGAAATCGCGCATCGGCTACTGCTGATCGGTAACCATTGAATATGGAAAACTCTCACTGTGGCAAATTTATAACGCAGTAATGGCACGCCATCTATCTGAAAAAAAATTTTTTTACTCTCTCATTTTAAAAAAACCCGCAGTTGTAACATGATTTTTTTTATTAATTTTTGAAATGAGTTCAGTAATTTATGACTACCCTGTATAATCCGATCTCCTTTAGCCTGATTTTTTTATCTTCTGTTAAGTATGAACTCATACAATCAATTTTTAAGCTCTACTTAAATGAATCTCTGACAAAAAAAAGTAAGAAAGATATATATATATATATATATATATATATATTGATTTTCTTGACACAAATAATGCATAGGTTTTTCCAGTTCATGCCGGATAACTTAGATACCACTGTATTTAATTTTAAGTTATTTTCCTCAAAGTTTGTTTAATAGAAAAATGATATAATTTGTTTGCTTTTTGAAGCTATATATTTTCTGTTATGCTGCGAAAAGTTTCTCTATGGACAATATTTATTTATTAACGAAGTTATTTAAATGATTTGTATCTATCCATTGGAAGTAATAACGAAGTTTATTTGAATGTTTTTTATCAATCGATTGGAAGTAATAAAGAAGTGTATTTGATTGAATTTATCTATTCACTGGAAGTAAGCCTTGTATTGTTATTACAAATCACAAAATAAAATTTATAGAGCATTCTGAATGTGGCGTTTAAATCTAAATTTTTATGATTTTCGTACTTATATTTACTTAACATTTGGCTTCGTATTATTAAATGAGTACTTAATATGTCTTTAGATTAGAAAGTTAAAACACAAAAATTTATATTTTCCCATTTTTCTAATACGCTTACTTTATTTAAACTCAGCATTGCTAAAGCATTTGAGCTGAGAGCTTCATTAGCACAATGCAATCACTATCCATAATTTCCTACTGACTTTGCATAAATTTGAAAGAAAATACCTTTCTCATAAAAGGTCACGAGATAAAATCCGAAGTCTAGACGCGTCAAGTGTAGTTAAATAACGCAAAAATGCTGCGGCAAACGGCAGGTTTTCCGTTGTCGAAACCGACCTCAACTGGAAAGCGCAAGGAAGCGATAGCTGCCAGCTGGAAAAATGCCACTGACCAATTGGACAATGTCCAACTTTATAAATACGAAACTAGGAAATGATGAAATATCGCTTTCTCGAAAAGATTTTTATTCTTTATGATACCGCATTTTTCTCAATTTTAAATTATTATTTAGATACTATATAAAACATTAATTCTGAAAGTTGAATTTGTTATTTTGTATTTTTTAGATTAGAGCAAGCTTTTTGAACTATGGGTCATGACTCCAAATGAGGTCACGTAAAAGAAAATTGGGAAGACACGAAAACTGACACATAGCCTTCTTTTAAATTAATCGATATTTAAGAGGGGAAAAATGAAGAAGAAATCCATCGGGACTTGGAAGCATTAAATTAATATTTGCTAGATTTTGTTCTCATTTTCTCGTATGCGAAGTATGTACATAGAAAGTATTATAATCATAAAAAAAGTAGATCAAGATTTTGATGAATCTTCCGGTTTCAAACTTGAAGTCCGAAAAAAATATTTTTGGAATTATGCCTGTCTGAAGCGCGATGGATTGATAGAACGAATTAGACCAGTGTTAGCCAATCCTTTTTGTGCCAGGCCTCACCTAAGCCTTTCTAAAATTCATTATAATTTTAAATATTCAAAAATTGAATTGTTCAGTGAAGGGATTTAAATGATAGGTTTTAGGAAGAAATCACTAGGATATTGTTGTGAGAAACACAATTAAGTTAATTTTCAAAACAGAATTCAGAATCTGACTTCTGAATTCAGAACTGAAATTCAGGTATGAAATAATTTTTAGTATTTTGATTTTTTTTAAAGGTTGCGGGGATTAAAAACTTATATATAGTATACTCTGTATTATCCGTGCTAATTCCGGACTCAGAAAAAAATTTAAAGGGAAGCATTTTCATGCATGTAAAATCGATGTTGATGTTCGATCGAGAGATTCATTCCGTGAAACTAGATAGCCGTGACGGCGGAGGTTAAAGAATAGATTTTTTTCTTTTTTCCTCCACGTGCAATATCTACCGGTTCAACCCCTAATTTTTCGAGAAATGAATCACCCACTTCCTGCTAGCTCATTCTCGTACGAACACGCTTCTTCCTGACACGTCATTCTTTAACTTCTTCGTCCTCTTTCACTTGAGCACGTGTTCCTTTAGTTTTTGCGTCTTGTTTATCGTCAGTTAGTAGTGTGAAGTTTTTTTACTGGTAAAAATGAGTGATGTGAAACGAAAACGAAATGTTTTAAATGTTAAACCAAAAATAGAAATCCTTCAAAAACTTGATAATGGAGAATCTGCTAGTACTGATGCAGAAGGTGTACTAAATGAGGGAAATGCAATTCCTCATTCTGTTGCTCTACAATCTGTGGAAACTTTGTTAGAATATATGGGACAAAGAGGACTTGATTACGGTGACATTACTGCGGTTCGCAAAATATGTGTCGATATACGACAAGAGATGAACAAAGAGCATAACCAAAGACGCACTTCAGATTTTTTAAAGCAGTAAATGTTAAAAGGAAAATTCCTAGTTTGATGATATACAGCATGCAAATGTAAGTAATTTTTATATTTTTGTACTGATGTTGATTTTTTCTTTAATAAAAAGGAGATTTCGGATTATCCGTGTTTTTCTATTGTCCGTGCGATCCCTCCTGGTGATTAACCCGTGTTAAGAAGCTGGAAACATTTTATCCAATAGGTGGCGCGCATGACTTGTGTGTTGCACCACCGGGAGTCAATATTGCTTCTACTGTCAGTGTAAGTTTTGTGATCGTAATAAAGAGTTGGTTATTGGAAAGTAGAGCGTAATCCTTTTCGAGAGAAATCAAATCCACACCAGAACCAGCAAATTCTTTCCGTGATACTGTCCAACCCGGATAATCGGGAGTGCACTGTATATGTATATAAGAAGCAAACCATAATAGAAGAACAGTAAAATAAAATAAGACAAAATAACAAACTTTCATATCAAATTCGAAAAGATATGAAAAAACGAATTGAAAGTATACCGATTTCCGTATAGCGTTTTTCATTTTATGATTCATACTCTCTCTCTCTCTGTATATATATATATATATATATATATATATATATATATATAGAGAGAGAGAGAGAGAGAGAGAGAGACACATATATATATATATATATATATATTAATTTAACGAAATCTAAAATAAAATCTAAAAAATTGACAATACTACAGATACTGTGAGCAAAAGGTATGTTTAAACATTTAAATGTTAACATGTAAATGAACTCTGTTGCAAACAAAACTAATGAAAAAAGGCAATCCAAATATACGAAGTTTTCAACAATTAAATTAGTAGGTTTGACGTGGACAAGCTTAGCCAGGTTAAATAAATTTTGCAATATCCCCTACTTTTTGCTTCTTCCAACAATTGGCTTTCGCAGAGGGTTGGTGCCACAAATTTGGATTAATGCGACATAATCGATTGGCATTTGATTGTTGCAATTCCAATTCTGGGTTTTCTTTTTCACAGTAATAATAATCTAACTAGTATTAATAAATTAGTATATAATCTAACTATCTTTTGTATCTCATTTGTATGATTATTCATAAGGTAACATTTTTTTTATTTTTAACTTTTAGTTTAATATTTATTACTAAAAGAATATTCTAATTACTTCCACGCCCCTACACAAATCGCTAAATCAGCGACTTATTGCCGCCATGCTTTTCCCTAAAACACTTGCGTAATTTACTAAAAATAGCTATTATTCCCTTCACTTTGATCACGTGTCTATATACTAAATCCCCGCCTGAAGAAATGCAGGGATTTTCTGTTCGCTTTTTTACTTGAAACTTCAACTAAGATGCACATATGTCTGCCACTCTCCCATAATAAATGAAAATTGGTATATAACTCGGCCTGTTTTTTTTTATTTAACGAATACAACCGCGAAATCCTTATATATATATTTATTTAATGCGACACATATCACTTCCCAAGACTGATAGGCATTTGATTGTTGGAATTACAATTTTAGGTTGTTTTTTTTCATAGTGTAATAGTCTTTAATCAAACTGTCTTTTGTATTTCATTTGTATGATTATTGATAAGGTAATTTGATTTTAATTTTTAGATTAATATTTGCATATATTGAAAATTTAACGCATGTTTTGATTAATTGAAATATTTAACTAACTAACTAACTAACTATATATATATATTTGAAAATTATTCAGCGTGTTACGAACTCCCCCACAAAAGTAAGGGAGGTCAGTCCGTTGAACCCTGTGAGGCCTGGCCGGATGGGGGAGGACCCTCCTTCGACCTTTAACCTTTTCTTGCAAGTGAGTTGCTTGCTGTGAGCGAGAAAGGTTAGTTCTATCAGCGACGCTCCCACTGTGAGGTGTCACGCATTTTTTAGGACACATGCTTGTGGAGCGGGGGAACTCATGTGCACTCTGTTGAATGCCGAAGAGTGGCACATTATATTAACATGAATATTTAGGATTGATTAATGTACCATTATCTGCTGCTAGTATGTATACAACATGATCTCCTGGTCGACAAGGAAATAAAGATGTTGAAAATACTAGATGTCATCATTTGGAACGTAGATAAGTACTTTTTCAATTATTACATTTTTTAAGTCAAAATAAATTAAGAATTCTCCTGATAATCTTGTGCGAAATAGAGAACTTTTCCACACAGCGAGTAGATTCTAAAGCGAAATGTGCCGTTTCGATCTGACAATTTATATATACTAGTTAACAGTTGTTAGTAGACGGTTGCTTTTAAGTCCATTTTCGAATTGCCCCCCTTAACAATCAAATTTTTTCCCTCAATTTTCAAATTACATGGGATTCAACAAATTAAAGCGCCTAAAATGCCTTATAAATGCATGATTTTATTTTTCTTCTAGCTTTATTAGTTTTTGAGATAATCGGTCTGAAAGTGGATGAATTTGTAAAAAAAATCTTAGTTGTTAGTCCAGTCAACAAAGGGTTTGAAAAAAACACTAAGCATAGTTTTACTTACACTAAGTATAGTTATAGTTACATTCATATAGTTTTGAAAATTGGTACACATGTTCGCGAGGGGTTCCTGTTCAACATACTAAAAGTCCCCGGTGCTGTGTGTGGGGGGGAAGAGAAAGTTGGAGCCACCATCTTAGATTTCATCCCCCCTCTTTTAGTTTTTCTTGAATATCTTGAAGACTGAAAACTATTAAATTTTCAAATTACATGTGGTATATCAAATTACAAATTTAAAATTGTAAAATTCCCTACATATGCATTCTTTTATTTTTCTTCTAACTTTAATGTTTCCGAGATGATGGATCTCAAAATTTGCCGCCATCTTCGATTTCATTCTCCTTTTTAAATTTTTTTCTCGAAAACTATTCAATTTTCAAGCTACACGTGATACAACAAATTAAAAAGCGCTAAATTCCCTACCAATATATGGGGAATTTCTAATTTTACAATTCCCTACCATACCTTTAATTTTTCTTGCAGCCTTAATAGTTTTTAAGATATTTAAGAAAAACTAAATGTTAAAAATCACACGGAAGATAAATACCCCATACTTGTCAGTTACCTGAAAATGATACATGATAAAGGGAAAAAAAATTCAGATTTTACAAAATTATATTCAGGATAAAGGAAAAAAATTGTTGAGCAAATTTCGGAATATATCTAACAAATGTAATAATGAATGTAAAAAATTGCAAGACAGGTTTTTTTTCCCTATTTCCATGGTATAAAAGAATGCATCTAATATACTGTCCTACCTCCAGGAGAAAAACCCTGGGCAGGGTTGCCGCAAGTAAACGAGTCGAAGAAAGGAGATAAACGGGTATAAAATCCACCGCAACATTTGGCGTACTAAGCGCACTTCGTAAGGCGAGAATTCGCTTTCGACTGTAGTACAAAGCGAAACGAGACTTCCGTCGGTTCTATCTGCGCCGAATGAAATAAAGATCTTTCCTTCACCCCCAAAATGCAGTGGAATATCCCGTTTCCATAACGCCCGCCACAGGCGTGTCTTTCTCGTAACGTTAATACAGTACGAGAAATTAAATGTAGTCCGACAAATGAATAGGGATTTTTTTATAATTGTAATCTCGCCTTATTAACAGCTGACTACATTATAATCTTTCGCGCTCTTTAATATGGCCCCAGAAGGCAAATGTTTCACACCTGTCTCACACAGCGTTCGTTTTATTGAGGTTTAAACAACACGCAACGCATGGAGAGAATGAACCAGATTCTTTCTACATTTCTTACTCTAATGAGGGGATTATTACAAAAAACAGAAAAATGTAGATGTCAACAAGCTCGTGTCTGTTGAAAAGTAAATAGCAAATACCAGCGCTTATATTAATTAGCGTTATATTGTTTGCAAATAATGTCGGTAGTTTACAAAACCTACTGTTGGAGCTTATGACCTCAAAGCACTAAAACGTTTTTCAGTGCCGTTTACGATAGTGTACTCTTTTATATATTAAACATTTTTAAATTATTGAGATTTATTCAGAAATTACCATTGTTGAAATAATTAGATTTTTATTACACTTTAAAAAATGCTGAATTAATTTCCTGTATTTTACTGTTGATTTGTTCAATGTTATTCAAAAGTTTTTAGATTTAATATAAAAATTCACTGTATAATAAAATTGTGTTGACGAGAGCTGAATAATAAAAAAGTGTCAGTCTTTTATCACTCAATCTTTTTCCTTATTCTTTTGTTGTTATTATTATTTGCATATGAAAAGTTCAGAAACCAGTGATTTGATTTCAGAGTTGAGAAATTTGTAAAGCGAAAGAATTTCTGAGTGAAATGCAACAATCTCTTGTTAAGAAGCAAGAGAAGATCAATCCACTCTTTTCTTTAGGTATTTAACTGAAACAACCTTTCATGTCGATGATTAAAATGGGGAGAAAATTAATGGCAAAAGTCAAGAGCAGGAAACGTAAAAGTATCAAAAAATAATATTCGAAGTTTTATAACACATATCTGTTATCTCTATGGAACCATCAAGTCGTGTTTCATGATGATTAATGAGCATATTGAAAGCTTTGGTTCCACTTGAATTAATAGCATAGAAAGAGAGACCTATTTGAAGAGTACATCCATTGATTGAATGCGTGTCGGTTATTGTCAGTGATAGCTCAAATTGATAGCAGAGTGAAATATAAGCGACGCATCATCCAGCCAAGTTAAGGAATCCTGAATATGATTCTAATATTTTAAAAAGAAATTGATATTTCCAATACAGCTTAATTCTGAAGCACGTAATTTATATTCTGTGCAATAAAGCGTGTTGTCTCGAAAATTGTTTAATTTCACGGAGCTCATTAAATAGCTTCAATCGGAACACATATAACATCATTTACCTGTGATGATGCAGTCGCTTGCAGTTTTCTATGAGCTGTCAGTTTCAGTTGTCACTGAATAAACAAGTTGAGACAGTACGGAGCTTTATAAAATCAGATTGGCAAGAGGATAGATATGCAATTTATAATTCACTGTGTCTTATTTTGAAGTAGAATCAAATGACTCATACTAAATTCACTGTAGACCTACAGCAGGAAGTTTGCCTTGTTTTTTATACATTTATAGATTGAGTTTTGAAGCAACAACTTTAGAAGCAGATATCTAAGTCATGCAGTTTGAGACATTATAAAATCACTTTTGTTGCGAGTATAGATTATGAATCAAATGTATAAAAGTTCTACAGCTAGAGATTTAATTTGTTTCTTATACATTTGCAGACAAGACCAACCTAGGCCATGGCTTTAGCGCAGCCGTCAACTGGCACATGTACAGAAGAAATAACAAGCAAATATATACTCATTTTTCAGTTTTTCAGAAGTTCATATAAAATAATGTTTTGAAAATTTACATTTGTTACATTAAACGTATTGAGGGATACATTTTTTGTCTTCTGTAGACCCTATAGTCTCTTGCCTTTGAACTTAATTACACTGATAGAGATTTAAAAAGATCTGTCTATTTCAATGACTTAACAAACCAATTCACGAATGGTAGCGCGAACGAGGAAGTTCTATTAGGTATTTCAGACGATTTCAAGAATTGGAGTATTTTTGAATCAAAAATTTAATGTAGTTCAAAGATTACAAATATTGCATTAAGTGCTTATATGTTTCAAAAATAAACTATTGTATATTAAATTGAAAATTATGTATTAACTTTTTTGAGTGGGGAGGGGGGCCAGAATATGTTTTGGCCTAGGGAGTAGAAATGTGTAAATCTGGCCCTGTCTACAGAATACGTTCAGAAGCATTACCTTTAAGAAGCAGTCTTCTATAGCAGCAAGCGAGGCTGATATTGGGCATCAGTCTTTGCAATCCACAAAAAGTGCTGATGGTTTCCAAGTGTACAGAGCAGCCGACAGGTACAGACAAAGTAGTGTGCTATCATTTTCAGTTGTTACTGAATATACAGGTCGAGAAATTATAAAATCAGTTTGGCAAAAGGTATATATATGCAACGTATGATTCAATGTGTCTTATTTTGTAGTAGAATCAAATGGCTGATAGTAGATTCATTGTAGACCCACAGCAAGAGGTTTACTTTGTCTTTTCCATATACAAATTACGTTCTGACGCATTAATTTCAGAAGCAGATTGCTGAGGCATGCAGTTTGAAACATTACAAAATCCCTTTTTCTGTATATATAAAATTATGAATCAAATGTGCAAAAATCCTACAGCCAAAGATTTAATTTGTTTCTTATACTTCTACAGATTTCGTTCTGAAGCATTACCTTTCAGAAGCAGACTTCCATAGCAGAAAGTGAGGCTGACATTGGGCATCAGTCTCTGCAGTCCACATAAAAGTGCCGATGACTTCCAGTGTACAGAGCAGCCGACAGGTGCAGCCAAAGCAGCGCTACGAGTTGTGTTCCAGCAAGACAGCAGTTGGTTTTCTTGAGGGATCCCTCGCATGCTTTGACCATGAGGAAAACTAGAATGTAGAGTGTGGCCAGAATGAGGAATCCGCACACCCCCAGGACAGAAAGAGCCCACGGTCGGCCCAACCAAGCTGATACATGCCTGCTACTGCTGGCTCGAACTACTTTTACGTCTTCAGATGTTGTAGAAGCAGGCTTGGCTTCTGTCGGAATGAGAACTGGGCTCTGAAACAATTGTCATGTTAAATATATTTAGCGAGAATGAATTCAAGCATGTTGAATGATATATTTTCTTTGCGAGAACCGATTTTGATTGCAAATTTCCGACATTAATAAAAATAGCAATGAATCGCCACAATGAGTGAATGAGCTCGAATGAATAAAACTATTTATTAATGTTTTGGGGATAATCTGCAATTTGACTACAATACATATTTATGCACCGTATTTTCGATTTCAATTGCATATAAATAAGAAAAATCAGAAAAAATTTAACGTGTCCAAAAAATTAGCTTATTTTTCTATGAAAGCTAAGCAGAGTTTGAAATAAAATAATGGAAAAAGTACCTGATGTTTACAATTTAGTCTATTATTGGTATCCAATATTAAAATCATTTTTTGATGAAATCCTGAATTATGTTTATGTTACTTTCAATAAATGAAATACATACATTCGTAGCCTAAGCAAAATAGAAATATATACACTATATAGCCAAAAGTATCCGGACACTTTCAGATTTTCACGTTTTTTAGAATTTCGCAGGAAAGGATTAACTGACTGCCCTTAAACTTCGACCATGTGAAGAATAGACTGCAATTCACATTTTACATTGAAGTCCTGAGGGCAATTAGGAGACCGTCTACAAACTGATGAAGACAAACATTTTTTTGGCCCACTCCGCTTCACAAAATACTGATAACAAGATGAAACTTTCAGACACGGTTATTTTTAATGTGCATAATATTTACAGGAATTTTCGTAAACTCAGCACAAATATTTGGGAAGGTATAAAGGTTTTCTTAAAAAATCCCAAATTTTCTCGCCTGTTTTCTTCTTATAACATGCAGAGTATTCTGTTATATTACACGAAACTTACAGAAAAAATGACAATATGTTAGAGAAGCATTTTGTAAAAATTTAGAAAAATTTGTTTGAAAATTACAAGAAATATGAGCATTTTTAGTAAATAATGTTTTACTGCCTATGCGCGAAACACAGCGTATTTTTTCTTTCATAACTTTAAAGCCAGATATATAGCGCAACTTATATAAAAAATTCAGTTCAATATCATTAGTACTCAGAAAGATATCGGCATTACAACGAACAGAATTTTAGCTCCTATCGAAGAGAAGCTAAAAGATGAGGGGTTATACACAAATTGATATTTTTAAACTTATATCTTTGAATAGTTATATTGAACTGTATAGTGGTTAGAATTTGCTGAATACCCATGAACACATATCAATTACGTGCATAACCTAAATTCCACCTAATTGGGCACTATAAATAACAAAAAAATTATTACTGTTCGGTAACGGATTCCGAGACTACCATTTTTGGACTATTTTACACTGGAAAGGAGTGTCAGGCAATGAGTCATATGAGCGCAAAAAATTCCACTTTTATTTATAGAAATGAAAATTAGGTGGTTGAAAACTTTCCACTTACTGACAAGCATAACAAAATAAAATTATTCTTTATTAAAAACGTAATTTCATTTAAATTTCTGGGAGCAAATACAAATCATAAAAAAATCTTAAAAAGACAAATTATGCATCATAAAATTTGTACACATTTACTACAACCAGCGAGTGTTCTCTCCTCGGCTTTCTCATATTCTTCAATTCAATATGCCACATTTTGTGTTTAGCTTCATAACAAAGCGAAGAAATCGAGTGTAAATTGTAGACCTCTTTCTTTTCACCAATCGAGTTTAAAATATTATACAGATCTACAATTTAGTGTCAACACCAGATACGAAATTCCATTTACTGTTCAGCAATGGATTCCGAGACTACCACTTTTGGACGATTTTACACCGGAAAGGGATGTCAGGCAATGAGTCATATGAGCGCCTTTCCGGAGTTCTTTGTTAGATCACGCTCAGTAAAATGTAAACATCACCCTTCCATTCTTCATTTTCCCCTATTTTGATGAAATTAACTCCGTCCGGCGCATGAGCAAAAGCGCGGAGGGTTTCCGAATCCGTTGCCAAACAATATACGGGAGTAGAAAAAGGTTGGGAACCTCTTGATCCGTAACCTCAGAAGCAAAAAAAAAAAAAAGTTTCGGTCATATATTGTAAAATCTGTTTCTGAAGGAATACCATTAAATTAATAAATATAATTTTTTTGTTGTTTAATTAAAAAATTACAGGAACAAAATTATTTTAACTTTAATTTTTAACAAAGTATTTTAAACTTCAAATCATGAAATCCCTTTAGAGCGGCCAACCCGCTCAGAGGCTAATTTTCTGTAGAGTGGAAAGTGTTCCCTTTAGAAAGTTTTCTTTATTAATTATTATATTATTTACATGATTATTAACAAGTTACATATTGTTACAATTTTACGGCCAAACGATATTTTTAAATATATTTCTTTTATGGCCGAACGATTTTTTTTATCTAATTATTTACTTTTCTTAAAATATTTTTATTAATTCTACCAATATATATATTTTTCATTCGTTACAAATATTACAAGTGTTCATGGGTATTTAGCAAATTTCTAAACACTATACAATTCAATATAACTATTCAAAGATAAAGTGTAAAAAATATCAATTTGTTTACAACCCCTCATCTTTTAGCTTCTCTTTGATAGGAGCTAAAATTCTGCTCGTTGTAATGCCGATATCTTTCTGAATACTAATGATATTGAACTGATTTTTTTATATAAGTAACTCTATATATCTGGGTTTAAAGTTGTGAACGCAAAATTAAGCTATGTTTTGCGCATGCGCAGTAAAACATTATTTACTAAAAATGATCACATTTCTTGCAATAGTCATAATTTTTTCTAAATTTTTACAAAATTCTTCTCTAACATATTGACATTTTTTCTGTACGTTTCGTATAATACATCTGCTTGTTATAAGCAAAAAAAAAAAAAAGGCGAGAAATTTTGGGATTTTTTAAGAAAACCTTTATATCTTCCCAAATATTTGTGCAGAGTTTACGAAAATTCCTGTAAATATTATGCACATTAAACATCACCATGTCTGAAAGTTTCATCTTGTTACCAGTATTCTGTAAAGCGGGTGGGACGGACCGATTTTTTTTGCCTTCATCAGTTTGTAGACGATCCCCTAATTGCCCTCAGGATCGAATTTTCAATGTAAAATGTGAGTTACAGTCTATTATTCAAATGGTCGAAGTTTAAGGGTAGTCGGGTAAATCTTTCCGGAGAAATTCTAAAAAATGTGAAAATCTGAAAGTGTCCGGATACTTTTGGCTATATAGTGTAAGCTTTACTTTTACAGTTTTAATACTTTCCCAAGGGCTGTATAGAAATAACACACACGCTATTGACATAAACCATAGCTTGGAAATCTTAGAACACGAAAACTAGAGTATTTCAAAATGGTGCCATCAAAGGAACGAAAAATGAAACAATAACAAATTGAAAGTCTGCTAATTTATTTTTGTTCAGTCGCACGATAGATATTAAAACACCCGCATTGATGTTGAAATTCTTAATATGACCTTCCACGCTACAATAATGTTTGTGGAAATAGATGAATCGGAGAATAAAACCATTTCGTAATGCGCACACGCGGAATCCATTTCAACACTTTTTTCTTCACACAGTAATTCTTTCTAATTAAGCAGCAGTAAACTATTATGGTTTTGTAAATTAATATGTCACTTCAAGTTTGCTATGTAGCTGTATTTGTGATGCCATTTTTTTCCAACAATAGCAACGCCCGGAGGTTATGAACATGAGTTCAAGCACTCCCTTAACGCACAAAACCATCGCCACTTCATACAGTAATACTTGTGAATACATGATGTCAATGAGACTAATGAAAACATAATGTCAATAAGACTAGTGAAAACATAATGTCAATAGGACTAGTGAATACATAGTGTTATTAAAACAATGAGACTAACTTACCTGCCCGGTAAGCACCATTGACTTCAGGCACTTGGTGGCTCGTCAGGGATATGGATCTGAGATTCGACGATGGGTGTTCGCTGCTGTATTTGGGTCTCACGTCGACCCTATTACCAACCCCTTCGTCCTCTTTGTTCAAAGCAGAACTATTTTCAGAAAGCATCTGTAGTTTGAGTCGTCGTGAAGTGTCAACATTAAGTCTAGGTCTTTATTCAGATCGCTTGTTAGAACGGCAGGAATGGATCCATTTCTCTGTAAGAAAGAAAATATATTTTCAAAAAAAAAAGTTTAAAACTTGTCAATTGAACAAAAGGCTGTGTTCCAAACAACGCATGTTGTTTGAAAGCTTTTGATGAGACTGAATTGCAGTAAGTTATTAAAAGCTTTATATTTACATGCTCATCATAATAAGAAATGAATACTGTAAAATCTACTATAGTGGAAAGAGTCAAATAAACATTGGTTAAAAATATTTTCAGAGAACTACAGAGGAGCGATCATCAAAGACCCATCCTTCATGATTTTAGCTTAGATTAAATTAAACCAACGTCTCGTTTTCAAACTACGCGAGAGTTAAACTAATCCTCCATCGAGAATTCAAAATTAGGATCTCCTAATTTTGAAACCTGGTTCAGATGATGATGTCTGAGCGGGTGCCCCACTCTCTGAACTTCCAAGCTAATGATGCATGATTGCTCCAAATTAACATGCACCAGACCCGCATACACATTAGGGTTTTAGTGAATTAGGTGTCGAACCCACGACGTTCCAATTGTGAATACAAGACCTTACCAATATGACACTTCATCCTCAGATAAGATAGTCGGAAAACAAAAGCTTAGTTTTTATTCAATGCTGTGCATCTTATATATGAGTTTCCTTATTTATTTACAGGCTAACAATACAGCAACCCTCTGATTTAAATAGTGGCCAAATGCATGTGACTACTGTTTCAAGCGACAAGTTCAAGTTAGTTCTAAATCTTGTGCAAAAAGCATCAAATTCTTTACCCTTTTATTGCTTATTTTGTATATAAGTTAAATTATTAAAAACACACACACTGTTCACAAAACGATGAACAAAGTATTGGTGCATTTAGTATTTCCTTTTTAAATCTAAATATGATGAGGTGGTTGAAAAAATAATATTATGTTCCGGGAGTCTTTTCAAAGTCACTGCAAATATTAACATTATTACAAATTAGGGGCCGTCCACAAATGATGTCACGCTTGGAAGGGGGGAGGGGGTTCGTGAAATTGTGACAGTTTGTGACAAGAGGAGGGGAAGGGGGTAACAAGAAGTGTGACAGCACACATTTTGGTTAAAATAAAAACATTTAAATTCAGCAGATTAAATTTTGAAGTTATTTTGAAATTACCAGATTTTGAGGGTATTTTTTAATCGGGGCTAAAACAACTTTCATGTGACTTTTTTCACTTATATTCCTTTCTTTTGGAAAAAGGCACTCAAGGTAGGTTCTGAAAATATGTTAGCACCAGAAATTCTGCATCATTAGAAGCAAGCCTCCCCCTGTCACACCCTAGAATTGTCCAACAAAAGATACATCGCCCCACCTGGGTGAGTGGTAGAGCTGGTAGTGGCACAAACAGGTTGATTTTATTGAGGCGCTTTTTTTTTTTCTTCTTTTAAATTCGATCTGTTTAAGAGTATTTTGTGTTCATAAAGTAAAGATAAGATTTAAAGCAAAATATATCAAATTCCATTTCAAATTCCAAAATACTACTGTTTACAATTGCTCTTTTATATTAATATTTTATTACAATTGTATATTAATTAGGTTTTTGTAGTAAACCTTAATCTTATTTCATACAAAATAAGTACACATATAATCATTATTATTGTTATGCTCACAAATGTTATTAAAACACATAGTTAAAGTTTAAAAATAAAATTTGATATATGATCTATAACGTAGTGCCTTGTTCCTGAACTGCAAATATATGTGTATGTAATATAGTGTGACAAGGGGGATGGAGGGGGTATGGTGAAGTGTGACACTTTGTGACAAAGAGGGGAGGGGGTCAAAAATATTGAAAAAAAGTGTGACATCATTTATGGACAGCCCCTTAAAAGTGTACTCACATTTTTAACAGTTAAATCTTCAGCAGCAAGATAATCAAAAATTTTCCATTCAACTAATTCAGGTTTGATAGTAGTAGACAGAAGTTCATCTGTCGCATTAAAAACAATCGGTTCAGTGGAAGTATTAAAATTATTCGGAAGAGCTCTAAGACTGAATAGTAAAGAAGCATAAGGAGCAGATGAGCTGGATGAAGATGATGACAATGGCTCGGTAAATATAAATCCGATGAAGAGCATCAAAATATCGTGATCGACATTAAGGCCTTCATCATCACTGTAGAAACCAACATAGAATGAAAAGTTAATAAGAGTAAATAAACAAAAATTGGAAGGATAATTTTAGAAATGAATATTGCCTTTCTCTGTCACTTTAATAAAACTTCCAGTAAAAGTATTCTTGAATATAAATTTTCTCAGTAAATTTATAAAACCGGCACTAAAATACATAAGATATGGAATACTTTCACATTTGTAAAGAAAATTTATATATTTAAAGATTTTATACAGTTCAGAAGAACTACCATATTAAATCACTTTTTTAAGTATTAATAAAAATATTAATAAATAATGCAAATACTTTTCAGAAATTAATGCGGAATACACGATTTCTGCAAAGGGTTTTTTTTATCTTTCAAATGTTTTTCAAATCGAGGAATTTAAACATCTGGCTGAAAATTTTGTCTTGAACTTAATATTTAAGCATTTTAATGACTTTTCTTGAAAACTTATTTTAAAAATCAAGTTTTATTAGTGTGTATTTTTTAAGTTATAATATATTTTAAAAATAGAATTAATAAAACTAATTCCTATTTTCTTTTTGAAATATTCTTGAAACAAAATGGTTCGTTAGTTTCTGCAACACTAGATGGCACGCTTGTTATTAACAACGATCTCAGTGCAGTTCCGAACTTTTAGAAAAAGAACATTTCTTTTAAGGATGAAGAAAATTAAATAAAACAAAATAATGTTCTTTTCTATTTGTGAACAAAAATCTTCAGTTTAGTTCGGACTTTTTTTAATTGGAAAATCCTTTGAAAAATCTAAAAACCTATTTTTTCGTTCAATAAACTTTCGAAACTTTCCATATAAACTGCTAAATAAATAAAATTCCATAAAAGACTACAGGGTTCTTAATTTTGAATCTGATATTCCACTTAAATAAAAATTCTTTCTGATAAAGATATATATCAGTTGTAAAACACAAAAACGCGCCAGTAAACACAAAACGTGCCATAATGTAAATATGCAAGAAAGTGGATAGAAGAACGCTCCTGTTGGCTCACAATTAGGTTATCTTTAATTTATGGAAATTAATATATTATTTTTAACGTTTAGGGTGGTAATTGTATTTTTCATACGAAAACGCCATAGTAAAATTTTTTTTCGGTTTGAAAAGGTTTCAAGATTTGAAAATATTGCACTCCTGATTAGAGCTTCTTAACCCTGGTAAGTTTTGCGGTACGTTTTTGTACCACCATTCTATTTATGTTTCGGTAATATTTTTTCCCACCATTTCAGTTAAGATCCTGTTACACTTGAAGCTTTTTAAGGTCTGTTTTAAGCCGAACGTACTGTAATTGAAAGACTAAGCACGGAATTGAACTCGCAAATGATTGCGCATTACTATTTGGCTTGAACTGAAACAGAGTCATGACATCAGCAGTGCGTGGCTTCTGCCAAATTTTTCAATAGAAATGAGGAAATTCACTGAAAAAAAACATTTTTATTGGCATTTCCCATTTAAGAAATCATTAATTATTTAAAATTCCCTTTTCACTTTATTTGATTTGACTTATTTCATGTTTGTAGAGAAGAAATTTAATAATCGATTTTTCATTTACTTCCTGGTATGCTGGAGTTTTGAAACTTTCTACAGTTGTTTATTCTCGATGATAATACATTCTTTTTATATTAATTATTTAATCGATAAAATTTAATTAAATTTTGATTACAGAGAAGTAGCGCCACATGCGATGGAAATTGAGAAAATTGATTTAATATTTCATAATATTTACAATAATGGGTATTACATTAAAGACTAAAACGGAGAAAATAATCAAAATTTTAAAAAAAATTCTACTTTTTAAGCGCATTAATAAAAATGTGTTTTTAAAACCCGTTTTCATTTACCATTAATTGGTATTTCATTACACAATTTTATTTATGTGCATTTGAAGTAGCCAAATTATTTTTGTCTATAGATGGAGTTGGAGAATAATTTTCCATCTGAAAGAAAATCACGAGCAAAAGTTCATGTGAAGATGCCTTTATTCGATTCAAAAATTTATCCTTATATTTACTAGAACGCACAAAGGCCTGCCCATTAGGGCACGAACAGACGAGAAAGCTGTGGCTGTGAGGCGACACATGACCCCGTGTTCTTTAATGGCGCTGTTCACACTGGCGCAGCAAAGTTGTGTAACCAGTTCTCGTCGCGCGCGTATCATCCTTCCCCAATGAAACAGATCCGGTTTCGCCGGCAAATCGTCGCATGGTCTCATAGTAACAAGTGACAGTGTTCACACGTGTTTTTCTACGAAAGCGTTTTCGCTCTACCCGGATGGCAGCTCCAAGCACCGTTTCTGTTCTTTGAAGTTAAATAAAAACTTATAAGATTTTAGATGATTTAAAATATTTTTTGTTTCTTTTTCAATTAATTATATTTTGTTATGCTGATATTATAATTTTTTACAAATAATTAAAGCTAATGTGTCTGTATTTGTACAGGATGTTTGTCAAGTTAGTTTTTTTCACCTTTTCGAGAAAACTTTCGAAAATATTATTGAATTGTAACTTTAATGTAATATTTTATTAGAAGGATAATTATAATACATTTTATTTGATAATAAAAACTTAATTAAACTGTTTTATTATAAAGGCATATTCATATTTTATTTTCTTATAATCTTTAACAGGCTTATTGTGAATAAATGCTTTTGCTAAAATTTGTATCTACGATAATATGAGGGGACGGGTTTTTTTTTCAAGGAAATAGTCTTTTCATCGGCACTCGCTTTATATTCAGATTTTCACTGATACATTAATTAAACTGGTCGCTGATTCATTAAATGCATCAAGTTTCCATCAACATTTAATTTTTTTACTTTCTCGTATAGGAAATATACAAAGAGAAAATATTGTAATCGTCAAAAAAATTCGAACTCGAGATTTTGGCGAATCTCTACGTTTTACACCTCCTTGAGTCCGAAAAACGCAATTTTAGAATTATGTCTGTCTATGTATCTGTCTGTGTGAACACGATAACTCGAAAACTATTAGAGCTACGGGGATGAAATTTGGCATGCGATCTTGACACAATTTGTAGGTTTTTATCAAATTTTGGACAAAATCCGTCAACGGGAAGTCTGTCTGTCCGCGTTTATGTGAACGCTATAACTCAAAAACTTGAATAGCTAGATAGATAAAATTTGGTACACAGTTTTATCATCAGGAATGTACGTCCGAATCAAATTTTTGATATTAAGGAAGTTCCTAAATTTTAATTTGCTTTTTCCTAATTTAAAGTCCATTTCATAAAAAGTTAATTACGCCGTTCCGAAAATAAATAAATAAGCTACAAAAAAATTCAATTACTTGTTTTTCGTTAAAATTATTTCTCCACCAAAGTGCAGTAAACAACGTCCAGATGGTCCAAATTCGGCGACTCCATCCTAATCATTTCAATGATGTGAATTTCAAAGTTGTGCAATTTTTTCCTTAATTTTAACAAATTTCAGAATATATTTATATTTATACTTTGCAAAAAAAGCAGATAATATCTATTTTTTTAATGAACCGGTTGAAAATTATTAATGTTTTAGGTCAGTTGAACAATATTTAGCATATAACTTTTAGGTATAACCTTTTCAGTTCTTCATGTTCAAATTTTATTATTTTTCTAATTTACTTGAAAAATTTGACTTGATAATCATAAATAAAAATATATTGAAAAATAATTTTTCTCTTCCTAGCCTTTGTAAAATATGAAATTACTTACTTTTTAAAGCGATTTTTTTCCCCTACAAAATAACACATGCAATGATCATTATGAATTGTTATATTGTTTAAAAATAACTCAAAATGGAATTTTTATCAAAATAAAAATATTTTAAATTCCTTTACATGCCTACTATTTATCAGGATAAGCAGAATATCCATAGGATATTCTTTAATTTGTGAGAACATTATATGAAACACCGGAAAACAAAAAATTATATACTAATGTATGTTACCCTGAATTCAATTGAGAATTTTCTGAAACAGTTCCACACATTATAAGTTGTTAAATTTTTATTCATTATATGCAATAAATTCTTAATTCGATGGGAGCTCTTCAAATAAATCTTTCATTCAAATAAATCACCATTTCTGAGCCACGTATATCACTCATTCAGAAAGATTAACGCCGAATGTGGCCACGAAACCGAATATGCAGCGACGATTCGCCAAACGCCCCGTGTGAACACCACCGACACATTTTCAGCTCTCAGCCGAATTCGCCGTAGCCGACCCGTGTGTTCGTAGCCTAAGTGAAAAACTGTCGTCCCGACAGCAATTGGAAACTGAATTTGGAGTCCTAACAACCCTCACCGGCCCAACCCCTCCAGAAGGAAGTATGTCCAGTCATCGGAGTGGAGGCAACTCAACCCCACACCATTACTATATCCACAGGAGAAGGGAGAACCTGCTTACTTATCCGCCGGCTTTTCATCCACGTACTCATGGTGCCCCCTCGGTTAGTATATTTACTAGTATATAAATGATTCCTCAAACTTCTGATTTTTAGCATTAGGAAAACCAAAAAGAGCTTTCTCCCTTCAACTTTGTTGTATACTGTGTGGCTATAATTAAACTTCCCCTATAAACAGTATCCTACAGCTAAAACGGGTGAACAGATTGTAACCAAATTTGGTATATAGACAATGCACGAAATTTCGAAAAAAAAATTAGTTCAAAAATGTCCACTAGATGGCGCTTTTGATGTAAAAACATTAAATTTAACAAAATAAACGACCAACACGGAATACATAAACAATTTGAACATTTATTGACAAGTTTTTGATCACCTTGTCATCGAATCATATTAGATAAAGGTAAGGAAATAAATAACAGTGCGCTTGTTCTGATTGAGAGAAAAAAAAAAAGTTCAGTTTGCAGAAACAGGTACAGATTATGACCAAATGTCACAAGAGGAGCAGTTAATCGTGTCCAGGACGATGTAATGCAAGGTGCTCAGTATGACCACCGTCAGTCACCTGCACAGTTTCAAGGCGATGGACAGTGTGTGTTCAACAGCAGATCATAACCGATCAGTTGCGATGCTTCGCACATAAAGCGTAATGGAGTTCATCCAACGTCGCAACATCTTCACGATAAACCATATTTTAAAATAGGACTACGTTCCTCCCATTGGGGTCTCAGGAAGGAAATTGATTCACACGCCAAAAAGCCACAAAACTTGGTACGGGAGATCTGCTATATCTCAGTAACTACATATGTTAAAAACATATCTAATGTCTTATTTTAGAGATAAAGGGTAACAACAAAAGTTACAAAAAAACTTACTTAAACTTAAGAACTTACGAGAAACAAAAGAGTCACGCGAGTCAAGTAGTCCAACGCCTTTAACATGAGCGGCTGTTTGAAAAGACAGCCTCCCGTCATTTTTTTAAGTGGCCTGACAACCAGAAATTGCATGGAGTTAGATCTTGCGAACGTGGTGGCCATGGATTACTAAAGGAGCTACTAATAACACGTTCATCCGTGCAATTTTTGCAAATGTTTTATACCCAGAACTGTTTTGCATAACGATTCCTCTTCTTTGCACGCATACACATCCCGAGATTTTTTCCCCCTAGAACCGACGGCTTTTCTAGGTTTTACATTTTATTACTTATAAATCTTGTTCCAATTGTTTATGTAATACGTGTGGGTAATTTTCTTTGTTAAATTTAATGTTTTTCCATGAAAAGCGCCATCTAGTGGACATTTTGGAACTTTTTTTTCGAAATTCCTTGAGCGCATCTCGTGTATCGTTTATATACTAAATTTGGCTACAATCCGTTCACCCGATTTAGCTATAGAATGCTGTTTAAAGGGGAAGTTTAATTATAACCTCCCTGGCGACTCCCTTCAACAACATGGCGTGTTTTGTGCTGAACTTCGTATATAATGAAGAGGATCGAGTACGTATTTAGGACTACTTCTCTTTGACCGATTGACTCTAAAATTTGACTCAGAACTATCACTTTACGGTCAAAGCCACACACCAAATTTCATTTATTTAATTCGTTGTGTTTCAGTTATCGTGCTCATATACACGCCAACAAACAGTCAATTTATAAACAGATTTGGTTCAAACTTTTATATACACCTGAAATTCGGGTGATAAAGCCATATCCAAATCCGTTTAGCTCATTGCGTTTATGAGTTATGGTGTTAACATGGCCATGGACGGATACACAGAGACTTTCCGTAGACGGACTTCCAAGATTTGATACAGATCCACAATTTTGCAGTGGCATACCGAGGGTAAGTGGCGCTCGGGTCATACTAATATCTAGCTCATACTATGAAGTGGTCCCCGACATCATCATTCAGCTTTTGTAAACTGTGCACGATATTTACCCCCGGTATTTGTAAAATGTAAGGCAAACGCATTAACGTTTTGTCACCATAGCCAGTAGCGTAGAATAAATAAGTGGCTCTAGAAAAATGGTGGGGGTTTTTTTTTGCCCCAGTGGCTTAACCCTATGAGCCCTATCCCGCCTCATTCGACACAGGCCGGACTCGGGCGCCTGGGTGAATTTTGCGTTAGAAAATTAGTTCCTTTCTTTGTTGACAATTGATCATGCATCCGAGGGTGTCGTCCTTCTGGAATTTCTGTAGAGAAAGGGAAGATTTAATTCTGATTTCATGAATGAAAATTTACTCCAGTTTTTGAGGCTAGGCTCATTCTAGCCAGGTTCAAAGAGTTAACAAGAGTAAATGACGCCGGAGGCATGTTATTATTTTTACGATTGTCATATTTAACTTTAAAAATGACATAACCGCAGTAATGTTTTGACTCCACAGCGTTCCCTAAAACTGGCGATAGGAGCGTTCTACAGTGAGTTGTCAAAGTAATGTGGACATTTTAAAATTTTCATATTTTTTCGAATATCTCCCGAAAATTTGCATGGATTTCCTTCGAATTTCGGACATGTAGAGATTAGGTTTGAGCTCACATTTTACAGTAAGGATTGGATCAAGAGAGTATTTAAGGGACCGGTCAGAAAGTAATGAAGCCAAAAATAAATCAATTCATCCCGTTTCAAAGAAAGATGATAACGAGATGAAATTAAGAAACTTTCATCAATGGTTATGTTTGATATACGTAATATATAGATGCGTTTTCGTAAACATAGCAGAAATATTCGGGAATAAATAAAGGTTTCTTTAATAAAGTTTCTAAGTTCATCGCTTATAAAACCGCAGTTGTCAGGGAAAAATTCAATAAGATAATGTAAAAAAATAATGAATGAAGAAATTTCATGGAGCACTTCTTTCCTGTTATTCACGACTAAGACCTATTGCACAATGATTACAACAGAAATTTGTGGCCTTTGCTTTATACTGATTAGCAAGTTTACATTCAAAGTAATTTGTAGGTGGTTCTTACAAGTAGAGCGATATTTCACTTTTGCAAA
Source organism: Araneus ventricosus (assembly GCA_013235015.1). NCBI lineage: Eukaryota > Metazoa > Arthropoda > Arachnida > Araneae > Araneidae > Araneus > Araneus ventricosus. The sequence continues at coordinate 98,977 of BGPR01004037.1, forward strand.
GCAAATGTGAATTTTCCCTAAAAGTTAAAAAGCAAACAAACAACAACAAAAAAAAACCAACTTTATTCGCACACTTTGAGGCATTGCGTCCTAAATATACTCACTTACGGAGAAAACAATACAAGTTAACCGTTCGTAAGTGTATAATGTTGTATTTCACCAAGAGAACTGGCACAACTGACAGAATGATGCAATCTCTGACTGGTATCAAAATCTGTCAGCTGCTGTCTGAAATATAAAGGTCTGCTTGTAGAATACTTTGACTGACATACTCACTTATGAACAGGAGTAGAAAGAAAAGCAATTAAAATACAGTCACCCATGGTTAAACCATGATCAGCGGTTAAATGATGGTTCTGCTATAATAATGCGGAAGCTGACCGAAATGCGTTGCCAAATGTATACCCTAGCAGGTTGCTATTTTGGCATGGTATCTCAATCTCTCTGTTGTTGGCGATTTTTAAAATTACCCTCAGCCTTCGAGCCAAACGAATTTCTCGCCAGTTAGGGTATACATCCAGCTGATCATTTCGGTCAGCATTCGCTGGTTCGTGTAAATTCCCGTTTAACCGCTGATCATGGTTTAACCATGGATGATGAATAAGGTCGATAGTTATAATCGGATCTTCACAAAACGGTTGTCGATGGAAATGTCTCGAGGAGACAGACTGTACCAATAAATATAAAAAAAACGTAGGATTATATGTAGATAAAGAATTCTTTGAAAACTAGAGCGAAATTGCAATTTTTATTATTAGATTCTTGTTTATCATCTCTGAATTAGTAATATTTGAATCGATTGATTTTAAAAGGGGACTTCTGAAATTTTAAAAATTTTACAGGGGGTGAAAAAAAACTAATGGGCTGTAAACAGTATTGAAATTATAGTCCAAGATATATCTAATGTGTTTCACAGTAAAAAATGAACTTATTGATGACAACCAAAAACTATTACAATTAATTTTTTTCAAAAATTCAATTTTAAATTTTGCAGAAATCCCCTTTTAACATAAAACAGTATAAACATTTCAGAATTTTAGGGAATAAATTATTAGTAAGCCAAAAATATCAATGAAACTTAACTAATATTCAAATTTATTTATTTGTGAGTAAATTCAAATTTTAAGACTCAAAATAAAATAGAAAACAAAATAGTTTTTCCAACATCATCCATTTTGCTAGTCAATCATTCTCATGGTCGTCTAGGATTAGTAATCAATCTTAAATTTATTTCTGTATTTTTTAAGAGTTGCAGCTGGTGTACTTTAAATGATGAAAAGAATTAAATTAATTTTCAGAAATTTTAAATGCGAACTTTTGTTCTTTTAGCATGCTTCTCCATAAAAGTCATCAGTCAAGCTTTTCCTTGTAATATACTACCATCTTGTCATTTGTTGCGATTGTACCATCTAGTGATAACAGCAAAAGGAGTCTTAGCACAGAAGTCCCCTTCTAACTTCATACAGAAACTTTGTGACTGCAAATGGCAGAATTTCATGCTTTGCACCAGACTATGCACTACCTTCATCAAATAGAAAATGCAAAAAAAGTTATTTTGACCGAGTCTGCAGAAGCCTCCTTTTAACCCATATTGTACCAAGCAATGAAAAAATTTATATTTTTTGAAAAATCTTAAATATGTGTTTCTCTAAGCCTATGTATACACATAAAATAAAAAAAAAACTTAAACTTTCATTAGTTTAGTCAGTACAGGCTGTTCTAAAAATAGCACAATGGTACAATCTACTGCTATAAGTCCTTACTTAGGTGGAAGGGGAGAAGCATAGTCCAATGTTACATTTTTTGCAGATAGATGGTCTTGCAGCACAGTTTTCGCTGGCATCTTTTTGTCAGTTTTATGGGTTTTTTTACAATAACATGTTCATTTTTAAGCTTTAGAAAATATTCATTAGCTTGTTGAACACCTAGTTTTCTGCAAGACGGATTCTTTGGAATAGAAAGTCCAAAATACGCAAATGTTATGTGTCTTCGAAAATCAAGCAAGCTCAGACTATCATCACTAAATAGCTGATTGAACTTCCATGAAACAACAAAGGCTGTTGCAGAAGCAATACTAAATAAAGGCAAGTGCCATTTTTTCCTTGAATTGATGTAAAATAAGCTGCCGCATGATTATCAAACAAGTCAACTCAATTTTTAAATTTATTATAGGATGTAGTGCACATTGGTCATCACACACTGTTTCTTCTATTTTCCTTGTAGACGAATTATTAATATCCTCAGTGCATCGGAATCTGGAGGTAAAAATCACCAATTCATTATCGTCTTAATTACTGTCATCAAAAGACCACAAAAAATCCAGGGCTTCCTGCACAGTTAAAAGTTATGTGGCATTTTAAAATTGTAGCATCAAAATAAAACAAAATTCAAGCATGCAAAAGCAGGGAAAACTAAGTCTGCATCAATGAATTTTAAAATACAACTGACTGCATGAATATCACGACTCAATTTCTTTGAGAACAATCAACTCCAGCCATCATGTCTGGTCATAATATATAACCTGCTGGTGCCTGTATTACTTGTAGAGTTGTAATCTTTGGACTGCAACAGAGAAAGGAAGGACTTTCTCCATTACTAATTGAGGGGGGGTTAGGTAGTAATAGATTGTATCATCGTCCTATTTATAGGATAGTTGAAAATTGATCTAGATCATTTTTTGAAGTGATTTTTAACTAGTATAAAAGTATGGAGTATTACCTCCATAAATTTAATGCATGTTTTCCTTGAAAGGTCAAAACTTTAGAAAACTTGTGTATTGAAAATGTAAGAAAAAAACTGCAAAAATCACCATTCAAAAAATTTAATAACAAATATCTAACATTAATTTAAACGTGCGAAAAGGGCATACATATATATATATATATATTTAAATTACTCTTGAATAATAAATAGTCTTTAATTAAAATATTCAAAAGAATTTATATAAATTATATATTTGTGCTGTTCCATTTTTAGGACGATGAGGAAATGTGGGGTATGACTCAAACAATTCATTTGACCACTCTGGTTTTGAATGATTTTTGGTTGTAGACCAGTGTAATTACTAGATTAAGTATGAAATTAATGAGACAAAAAAAAGCAAAATTTTCTGTAGTCAAACAACACATTTTACCTCCAAAATTTGATTTAAAAAAATTGGTTTTTTTTTTTTTTTTTTAGAATTTATGTATTATTCCGATGAATTTATATATTTATGTGGAAGTACAGATATGCAATTCATGGGACTGGCATAAAGCTGAATATTTAGAAAAGGTGAAAATCAAGCACCATAGAGAGGGTGGGTGAGCAAATGATAACTAAATGAAAAAACTAGATACAAGCAGAAAAAAAAAACTAATGCATTTATTTTATACAGAATCAATGTACATAGTATATTTTATAAGAATCTTCTAAGATACCCACATACTCAGCATATCTTTCTCTTTTCGGTAAATATCGCCGTTTTCTCGAAGTATAAAGATCTATTGTAGAAAAAAAAAATAAGTAGATGAAATAATAATACTTTAGAAGAAAATCACATTACGAAATTTATAATCTTATACATAACATTGACTTACAATACTGGAGAATTTAAATGTATACTTTTCTTACCTTTCAGTTAATTATTATAGAAGTTAATCAGTAAAAAAGCTCAAAGTCTAGTCTTCTTAAGAATCCCCCCCCCCATTAACAACACAGCTAATACTGTAAGTGCAAATCAAAAATTTTAAGAACATAATATATAAAGGTGCAGAGTGAAACTTACATTAAACATTTATAATCATGATGCGTCTTTTTTCATTTTATTTATACAGCATGAACTTGTTTGAATACATGAAACAAAATGTCTGCATAAGCATGAATAAAAAACAGAGTAAACTTTGAAAGCTCTGTCTAAAAGTATTGCTTAAAAAAAAATACCAGTATTATTTCATCATAAAATCATTTTTTTCCAATGTAATTTTCTGTAGCACCCACGGAATGCGATATACCATAATGAATTTATCTTTGATAAGAGGTACTCCACATATATGTGGGATATATTTCCAAATATTGCTAAAAATTTATAAATCGCCTTTTTAGCGTAGGATAAACATTTTATTCTATGATAATTTCAGTGCATAGTGACCATATTAAATTTAAACTTTTTAAAAACTGATCCTCATAAATTTTTACTCAATTTTATAAAATTACACATCTTTTTTAGACTTAAAATTTGCAATGTAACACATATGTTTAGGACCAATATTTAAGGCAATAAAGCCAAGTCAACTTTGTTCCAGCATCTTATGAAATAATGATAAAATGCATCTTCAGATCAGAACCTATAATTAAAATGTAAATACAGTCAAACCCCTATATATTGAACTTTTCAAATGGTCCCAAATGAACTCGTATGTAACTAACATTTTGAAATACTTGTAACAAACTACAAAAGCAAAGAATTCAAATATAACAAACCAAAATTTTGACTTTTCCTTTCTGCCCACTCTATCTCGGAATCATCTGCCCTCTTATTCCATGGGAAAATTTTACCACCAGGTGGGATGATACACAAGAAGCATTTAATTAGCTCGCTTGTCACTGGATATCACTACGTCAAGGGAAGACCGTATTAACAGAAACCCACAAAGATGGTTATTTTCAATTCATCACCCAGTGTCAAAATTTGTGGGTCGACAAAGAAACAATTATGACAAATGCCTTCTTTTACACCCAGAGGGAATGAGCATCTGTTTCCTTTGTATCTTACAAAACTGAAATATAATTATGTACATACATCACAAAATATTAATTCACTTTCTTTATCTCCATTTGCACACTACTGTTTCAATTGTTGACATCACGCAGATTTAAAATGGATAGCGTTAGTAAACAGGAAGCTTCTGCAATCAAGGATAAAGTATAAACCGTTAAGAGAATATAAAACAGCAAAAGACAATTCGCTGCTTGCAGAGAATTTTCTTTCTTGGGACCATTTGGAAAAATCATAGCATGGAGATCTCAACCTACAAGATAAGTCTGAATGGTACTAAGACGTTGCGAAATGCAAGTACGGTTAATTTCGCTCTTTAATCAAGAAAAAAACATTTCTTTTAAATAACTACAGCATATAAATACCTGCAATTGAGTGTAAAGAATTTGTTCCAAAACAAAAATGTGTTTCAGGATAATAGTAAATTTTGTGTACACAAGATTTCAAAAATTTGGTGTATAACGAATTCTTATTTATAAAGAACTTCTGGATCAATCTATTGATGGTTCATTATAACAGGCTTTGACTGTATTTTTCCTAACTAAAAAGAAAAAAATATTAAATATGTTTGACACAACATTTTTACCTCTCTTTTTTTCTTTAGATAACAGTAGACTATATTGTCATACAAGTATTGGTCGTTTTCTAGCATAGCCTTAACTTGCAACCGTTTCTCTTCACTTCCTTCAGCTGCTTCCATCTGTTTTACAGTAAGAAAGAAAAACTATTAGAGAGGTAAAGAAAAACTATTAGAGAGGTAAAGAAAAACTATTAGAGTACATGAAATTGTAAACGAAAAAATTCAAACTGTTCCTGAAGTTACTTTGACAGAGGAAAAAAATTCAAACTGTTCCTGAAATTACTTTGACAGAGGAAAAAAGTGAGTTTAAAAAAAAAACTGAAGATCTGTACAACAGGGATGAGATTGGCAAAAAAGCAAAAAGACTGAAATCATACGCGAGCAAAACATTTGTACCATAATTTATACGCGAAAGATGTTTTAAGAAGTAAAACATCAGAACACGCAATATGATGAAAACATTACAATATAATAATTAACTTAATTATTTATAATTCAGTATGTATAAATAAGAAAAAAGAATATTAAATTATAATTAAATCATTCACATTAAAAGTTAACAAACAAGTTTAACACATCAGGTGTATCAGAAAATACAAAATTAGACATTAAAACATTTACCACCTGTACATCACTGCGATTCAACATACACCCAACAGAAGTCCGAGAAGAATTATATTTAATAGCCTTTTGATAAAAGTTAGCTCAAAAAATAAATAAAAATAAGGACAAATAATTTCTTTTGCTTCATGCAATTGTGTAAAGTGTATTAGCTCTTTATAAATTTTTGCAAAAGTAACAGCACAATGATTTTGCATCTTATAAAGTGAGAGGGGTCAAGATATTGTTCATTTAGCACTATTGCTATTTGAAACACTTTCTTAATTGTTAAAGAAGTGGTTTTCTTCTGTTTTTTTAATTGTGTGGCTTTTGTTGGTACCAGATCCCTATTAACACGCTTCACCCCTTGTTTTGAAGGCCACCTATCTTTGACAGATTTTTCTTCAATAAAGGATGTGTTTGCATCCTCTGCAAGTTTATTTTCAGTAGAGGCTAAAGTTTTTGCACAGTCTTCATTAGTATCTGTTTAATTACTGGCATAGTTGTCGGGACTACACTATCTCTAGAATGCCTAGGTAAATCATGTTTTATTTATGTCTTATTCTCTGCTTTTTTTTTGCATTTGCACACAGCTTTTTAGCTGCCTCTTTTGACAGGAGTTTCTTATTTTATGTAGTTTATTTATTTGTTTTTGTTCCTTATTTCTTCATCTTGGTACGCCCTACAAGATGACCTTAAGTTTCCAACTAATTTTTTCCCAACATGTTCATGAAAAAAATATATATATATATGCCACAGAGGTTTCGTTTTCTGCAAAAAGGTGGTATTTAATACTTTGAATGGCATTGAAAGTTGGAATGTTCATCCTTGTAGAGCTTGCCGATATAATGTTGATTCATCAGCTAGTTTCCTAGCCAGTGGAGTTAAGCCGCACGGTCGAGCATATTTTCCCAGAATTTTCTTTCGAAAACGGAAGATAGGAAGGTTTCTTTTCTTTGTGTGAAAGCGGAATTTTCGGAAGAAAATGCAAATTTTTGTGGTAAAAAAAGAAAAAAAGGAATTTTGATAGAAAAAAAGACAAAAAAGCGGAATTTCTTCAAAATAAAAAAAGCGGAAATTCGCGAAAAAATCTCATCCCTGGTACAAGCTCATATATATCATTAAAAATGAACCAGGAAAGAAACTGATTCAAATGCTGACAATTCGATCTTCAATAATGGGGTTGAGAAGAAAAATACGAGACTGTCAATGTATCTGATTATTCTGTTTGTAGAGCCCAAAAACTGATCAAAGACATTTTGTTAGCAGAACCAGCTAGTAGACATGGGAAACTATTGAATTAGTAAAACAGTTTTATCATATTGATGAATAGTCTAGAACAGAGATGGCAAAACTTCGAGAAGTGGGGAAAATTTTGTTCATTATTTTTTTTTATATTAGCCCGTGTCTCACCAAGTCAATGGCATCACTTGGAAGTGGTGGTGGTAAAAAAGGGTGCCAATAATTTGGAAACTTCGAAAATTTTCTTGACAATTCGTTCAACACTGCGAGCTGGTACAACCCGGTTCTACCATGCAACAAATATGCCTGCCAAGTTTATAACCGATTGTCATAAGTCATACACAGCACAGTATTAAGAGAGAAAATCTGTTAGCACATACTCGCTTGAAAATACTTTTTATGAATTCTACATTAGAACCTTATACTTTTTTAAATATTCAATTGTCAGTTCTCTTTTTTTATGATATAAAAAATAAGTTTATTAAAATCAATGCATGGGTCATTTAAAAAACATTCGTGAATCAGTGGCCACTGGTCTAGAATTTTGCCAGGGATGAAGATGTGGTGAGCATAGAAAAAAATTATATGAGAGAAAACATTCGATTTTATGTAATATCTTAGTGAGCTATACTCAAATTTTAAATGGGATGCCCAATTTAATTTGAAATTAGGTCATTTAAAATTTTGTTCTTTGGCTGGTACTAGTGGCACACAGTTATGTGAATACACAATATATCAAAATGTTAATTTATTGATTCACAGAGCAGTTAATGAACAGGATTTGCAAAGAAATTATATATATTGTTTGCAAAGCAGCAGGAAGACAATTTATCGTGAGGCATTGTGACAAATGTCTATCAAAAGATAACCATGTCCAGTTTTAACAGGCAAAATTAAAACAACCACAATGATGAAGATGTTGTTGAGTACAGGTTTTGACTAATTGAACTGAAATGATACACAGATCGAGCTCAATTGGTGAACTCATTGATAAATTAGAGTAGAAAAACTGAACAATTTTATGCCACACTCGTATAATGTCAAATCACAAGCTTCGTTTTATAAAAATTTAAAAGGAACAGCTTTCTCAAACATAGCTGTTACCTCAATGGATTTGAATAAAAACATGCTTATACAATACAAGATGAGGTTGAAGGTTACCAACAGACCTGATTCATGCACTACTCACCAGGTCATGTTTCACTGCAAGGAGGCAACCAAAGAAAACTGATTTTACTTCTTTGTATCATATCTGATATTTTTTAACTCATAACTTAATACTGTTCTCAATTTTAAAAGAGTCAAATGAGTTTCAAGAAGTTTTCAATAGTTTGTATAGTGTCAACATTTCAACAAATGATAATCACTAACTTTCCCCATACTGCGCTTCTCCATTTTTCCAAAATTAAATTTAAAAAAACTTCATTAACAATAGATTCTTTGCAAAATAATATTACGTAATAAGTAAAACTGAGCACAGTTATTAAACTTGGTCGACTACGAGAAAATTCTGAATGGTACTAAGACATTGCGAAATGCAAGTACTGTTAATTTTACTCTCTAATTTAAAAAAAAACAAATAATCAGTTTAACTATAGCCTATAAATAACTAATTGAGTGTAATTAATCTGTTCAATGCAAAAATATGTAATGGGATCATAGTAAATTTTGTGCAGACAATATTTGAAAATTCTGGTATAGCAAATACTTGTTTATAAAGAACTTCTGGATCAATCTATTGATGGTTTCTTATAACACTGACTGACTTTGACTGTATTTTTCTTAACTAAAAGGAAAAAATATTAAATATGATTGACAAACACCATTTTTACCTCTCCTCTTTCCATCATATAACAATAGGCTAGATATTGATACATGAATGCGTCGTTTTCTTGCTTAGTCATAACTTTCAACCGTTTCTCTTCATTTTCTTCAGCTGCTTCCTTCTGTTTCACAGGATCCAATTTATCAGGAACACCTGTTGTTACTTTCATTTGTTTACGCACTTTCTGGCATCCTCTTTTACATAGTCCAAGCTTTTGGTTCTATAAGTAAAAAGAATTAACACTTCTATTAATACACAAAAATGAAAGTCTGTTTACAATCTCTAGAACACGCAGAACTGAACATAAACTATCAAATTTTGTACAAATACACATTGAATGCTCAAAATAAGCACTTTGAAGACATTTTCTGTAAAAATTTTTATTTAAAAAAAAATCAAGTCATTTTCCTCATCAATAACTTCCAAGAGAATTATCACACAAAAATAATAACCATTCAAATGATATTTATTACAAAATGTTGAAAAGTGAAAATTAGATCTCAAACAAAGCACCCCGAACAGACAACTTCAGGCAGCCTTGGTCTTCTCTGCAAGTAGAACACGGTTGCTGTCAAAATTCAATCAGGACAGCAAAACTCTTCATTTCAGCTTACTTGTGTCCATATTCAAATATATAAGAAACAATGCTGGAAATCCAAGAAATTATTACATCTCTTCTAAGGGGAAAGATTTTTATTGGGAAAACCTTAATTGCCACAATACTATTTAGGGCTACAATGATGTGGACACTAAGGGAACATACATAGTGGGACTGACTGCATTTCCAGTTATCTTTTCTTCAACAATAGTGCGGATTGCACCTCCAGACTTTCACCTGCAACACTTCCAATAATCTAAAAATAGCTGACATTCTACGCAAAATTAAGCATGTTAATACCATGCTAAATATACAAGAGTGAAACTTATATAGAAGACATTTTCATTTACGATACATCTTATTTCATTTTAATCAATTTACTTGCAACACATACGTTAAATTAAAGCAATTAATCGCAAATGCATGTCCACACTAGTAGGGATGTAACAAATATTCAGGAAGTATTCGGATAAATATATACAGAATATATATATTTTTTTTGTAAATGTGCCTTTAAATAGGTTTAACGAAGAATATTGCAGAATTAGATTTCAGTACATTTATAATCAAAAAATCTTTTAACAGTTACTTTATTTTCAGTTGCATAGTAAATAAGTGTATTTCATAAAGTTACATATCATTTATTACTGTCAAAACTGAAATTAGAATGCAAAAACAACTTTTCAGCATTTTCAGGAAGCGGTCTGTTTCGTTTGGTTTTATGCATACATATTAACAGTTTCAGAAAATAAAGGCACACTATATACTGTGCTTCCAGATATTTTTTTCTGCTAAATTTGCAAATCAATTCAGAAATTTTTCTTCATTTTTCCCACCAATTAAATAGACACCTTATCCAAGCTATTAGAAGTTCTTTATTAAAAATAGGAATTTACTTCTAATAATCTTCAATTTATCTACTGAATTTTCTTTTGTGTTTCTCAATGTCATGTGTGTAATAATGACTTTCATTCCTCTGAAGCAATCTCAAATAAAAGAGGGTTTATCATTTCTTATTGGAAGTAAGGAATTTAAGATATTACAAAAAACACATCAGGGTCATTTCCATGTCAGTTCAACACACCATGACACCGATTTTGAAGAAACTTGGCATGTTTTTTTCTTTTATGGATTTATGTAAGCATTGTAACAAAGTGGTCAAATAACAACTATGATTTAGGAGAGCTGTAACGAAACTATGATTTAGGGTTGCAGGTGAAATATAACACAACATTCTTCGACTAGTGTCAACCATCTGAGGAATGACAATGCTTCTCTGGGCAGGTGTGTTCTAACAAAGCTTAGCGGGACAGAGGCACCAAAAGCGTCCGCAGACGCGACGATAATTGCTGGAGACCAGACAAGACCACAGTGTTCTTAAAAAGCTTTGATTGACAATGTCGCCTACATGAAGGGAGCTGGTCAATTCAAAGTAACGAAGCGTGGATTTGATGGACGATGGATAACATTTACCTTTGTAGGAAAAGTGCTAACGAGGGAGACATAAATGTGGGACTTTTGCAGGTGGTAGAAAGGAATGTCACCTGGCTAATGAGGACCCGGATCAGTACATAAACGGGCGGATTTCGTTTGTCGGGAGGAGTTGAGAGTTGGACTTCACCTACGCTGGTGAGCGTCAAGTTTTGCTTCGAATCGAGACTCGGCAGTGCTCCCAACAGGGATTGCGAGTTCTGATATTTACGGATAGACCCGGTCCTCGGGCTCATCTCGTAGGAGTTTACATCGAACTCCGGAACTTAATTGTTTTTTTCCAGCGCAGTGCAGGTTGGGTCGCGAAATTACTTAACTACTCGACCAAGAGTTACAGTTCCTCCCTTCGAGGTCATTTTTATTGATTTTTGTACATAAACATTCTAATCTAGAAAATGTCTATTACGAATGTATATATATAAGTTAGCTGTAAATAAATTCGGAAAGACTACTCCTTGTCTGAAAACGCCTCGAATTTGCTCAGCCATCAAACCGCGGCCATCGGCCGTGACGTTACAGCATACAAAATATTTTTGCTCCATCTCAAAAAGTTGAGGTTTTACAGCCTGTTAAAATTTCATGTTTTTTTAATCCCAAATTAGGCCTAACAAACGCAATTGGTTAGAAAATAAGTTTTCCTTATTTACCAACCAATGTTAATGAAAATTTTTATGTGTATACTTTAAAATATAAGGAATCCAGAAAAAAATCCTGAAATGTTATTTTTAAAATGAAATATAGTTTTATGCTAAAAGGACCATCATCAAAAGAGAAAAGCATAATCAGAAAGATTGATTATTCCAAAAGATACTCTATCGCATGAAAAAAGAAATGCCTTCATTGTTTTTACTGATTTCAAATTAGAAATCACTTGGCTCATTCATCACAAAAGAAAGAGAACTTCAAAATCGAACAAAAAAAAATTAGATAAATTTGGTGGTGCATAATTAAAGTAATAGAGCAGATTTATTAATTCTCAGATCTGTTCAGAAAAATATATAAACATTGTATTATAATTTAATTTAATCCTAAAAACTATTTCTAAACTCTAATCAACTTGCTAGCAAACTGCTATTTTATGGAATCTTATCATAGGCAATCACAGCATTCAAACTGTAATAATAACAAGTTTAACAAATAAGTATGTGCAGTTTTGCTTAGTACATAATATTAATATTATTCTGTAACAAATCTATTCTTCACCATCTAGTATGTTTTTAAGAGTATGAATTTTTCCAAATGTATCTTATGACCCTTTTAAAAACATGCATATAAGTACAAATTAATATCATGAGCGAGCTTCCCTCCCTGACGAGCGGCTCGCTATGATATTTTTCACACACATTTTTTTTTTTTGGTTTTTTTCTGGTTTTTGTCTATTTTTGCCATTTTGTCTTTTTTTACTGTTTTTGAGTTTTTATCTTGTGTTTATAAGTTTGTTTTGATATATATATATATATATATATATATATATATAAAACACTTCATGTTATAACTGTAAATCACAAGAGGATAATTTTATCCAAGGGCTTCAAAGTGAAATCAGGTAAAAACCTTGGGCATCTTGTAGAAACAAGCTATTTAAAATAAAACAAATTGATGGGAGAAATGTTGAAAATAGATTAAATACCCAAGATGAAGTTCATGATGTGGGATTTATTCCTGATTAACTGTTATGAAAAAATGTGATTGATGAACTTCTTCATTCCATGAAATTAGATATTTTCCAACAAAACTTCATGCACTTGGTGAAAATACCAGATCTTGCGGTACAGGGATGAGATTGGCAAAAAAGCAAAAAGACTGAAATCGCACGACAGCAAAAAATTTGTACCATAATTTGTACGCGAAAGAGGTTTTAAGAAGTAAAACATCAGAACATTCAACATGATGAAAATATTACACTATAATAATTAATAACTTATTTATAATTCAGTACGTATAAATAAGAAAAAGATTATATTATTAAATCATTCACATTAAAAGTTAACAAACAAGTTTAACACATCATCACGGTCATCAGAAAATATAAAATTAGACATTAAAACATATTTACCACCTGTACATCACCGAGATGCAACATTCACCCAACAGAAGTCCGAGAATAATTATATTTAATAGTCTTTTAATAAAAGTTAGCTCAAAAAATAAAAATAAAGACAAATAATTTCTTTTGCTTCATGCAATTATGAAAAGTATATTAGCTCTTTATAAATTATAATAATGTATGATATACCAAATTCTGTTTTATTTCTTTTATTTTTATGCATTTTTGCAAAAGTAACGGCACAAGGATTTTGCACCTTATAAAGTGAGAGGTGTCAAGAAATTGTACAGTTACAATGACAGATTCATTTAGCATTATTGTTATTTGAAACATTTCCTTAATTGTTAAAGAAGTGGATTTCTTTCGTTTTTTCATTTGTGTGGGTTTTGTTGGTAACAGATCTCCATTAACACGCTTCACCCCTTGCTTTGGAAGGCTCCTATCTTTGACAGATTTTTCTTCAATAAAGGACGTGTTTGCATCCTCTGCAAGTTTATTTTCAGTAGAGGCTAAAGTTTTTGAACAGTCTTCATTAGTATCTCTCTGTTTAATTACTGGCATAGCTGTAAATAAAGAATCGGATCCAAGAACACGTTGAGAGTCAAGTTGACGAAATCAAAATTCATGTTGATGGGTGCATTGGGAAAATAGGAGAGGAAGTCCAATGTGTGAAAGAAAAAATCGATAAAGTGGAGAGAGAAGTTAAAGAGAAGATCTGCAGCCTTGAAAGTGTCGTGATTTTACTTCATGCTAGTCAATTACTTTTAACTATCTGATCAGTGAAGTTACCAAATTATTCAATTTACACATAAATTATCTTGCTTTCATTTTCATCAATCATTTTAAATTCAAATTTTGATTATACACTCCCAGGACAATTGAAACTACTCAATAATTGTAATACACAATATCTAAAGTTACTAGATTTACTTTAGCTAAAATTGCTTTTAGATAAAAGGTAGAATTTTTACTCAATCATCAATTAAAATTTCTCAAGCTAGATTTCAAGTTTAAAGGAAATTCAAAGCAAAGGCCGCAATAAACCCTGGTTCTTAAGTTTGTCCAGACTCAGCAATTTAAAAGATGTGCAACCTGTGTGAAAATGAATACATAACCACAACTTCTTAAAACATACACATTTATTGAAAATAGAAATGAGTTAATGGATTGTATCATAAATTGGCAAGTAAAACTTCATGTAAATGAAAAGGTAATGATAATAATTAACGGAGGGCGCCCAAACCAATTGACATTTTAAAATTCACAAGTTTAACATGGTTTATTTGAGGCGTGAGTCGCACAACCCCTCTTTCCCACAGTAATTTAATTACCCACCAATGCTGTTAACTACCAGGATAATATTCCATCGATACTGATTAGCATGTGATTACAAAATTTGTTATGACATTCTCTCTTTTCATTTATTTACTTAAGTCTCTCTTTAAAAAAAAAAAAAAAAACTATATCTCCCATTCTACTGTGATACCAATCATAAATAATTAAACAGAAAAAACGTCTTTAATACTTTTCACGACTCAGGCCCCAAATTAAACCCCACTTCAATATTTAAATAATACATCAAAAAAAAAAAAAATCCGCACACATGCATAACACAGAAAATCATTAATCTAGAATACATATTGCACAATTCAAAAAAAAAAAAACTTTCTTGGCTACAAACACATTTTCATTGATTAGGATTGCTTTACATCACACGATGGCCCTTTCCCCGTTTACATAACTCCCATCCTAGCTACAAAATTTTACCATCAGTGTCCGAATCATGACATTTAAGCGTTGAGCGCCTAGGAAGATAAAAATGCAGTTTTCCTTCTTTCTTGCGATAAGAGAGGAACAGTAGAAGAAACAAAAACACAGAACATTTGACTTATCTGTCTGGTCGGATGACCCTTCGATTCTTTGGAACGGACGTCTCCTCCGCTGGTTTGCATCGGGACCGGGTGGTCAAGAGAGCTAGGAATTTCGTCGCGTGAAAAATCGGTCAGTTAGTTGTCAGCTCAGCTGGATCCTCATTCGGAAATTCTGGATACCTCTCTGCTCAGGAACGGGCGTCTCCTCCTGTTATTTTTTTCAGTCTTATACCAAAAGGGATAGATGTCAAGCCGATGTTGGTGAATTAAAACATCGCCTCCGCCTTACGCGGCATCGTTCAAAGGAAAAACGGCGCTACATCACCTTGCTCCTCAATTCAGATTTCGCCTCCGGAGAGGACGAAGTGTCCAACTTGTCCACAGAGGGGTGAAGAGAAGGAAAAGACGATTTCTCGCCACAACCCGGGGTCGCATCAATGCCAAACGAAAAAAAGTCCCGAGACGCGTCACGCGCGCTCTTAAATACTGAACAGCTCCTACGTCACCGCTTCGTCTTAAACTCGGACCTCATTGGTCAAGAGTTGAAGAGGAAGAGGGGGTTCAAGCCGATCTCCCTTCTTTTAAAAAATTCGCCATCTTGTGGGATGCCCACCGGATGTTGAAAGAACAAGTCTTCCCCCACGCTTAGGCCCGTGAAAGTGAATGTTCAAGACCAGCCAAGCCAAGAAACCAAAGAATTTTGTATTTTACCTATTCGATTTTTTTTTTTGTTAAACAAATAGAAGTTATATTCTAAAATTGTGGAATATATTTAAATATTCAAGGAATTGTGTATTTTATTAATTCGATTAAATTTTAAAACCCAGGAAGAAGGAAATAACATAAAATAGCCTCATTTGGAAACAAAACAAAAAAAAAAAAACCCAAGAAAGACTAACCCATTAGACACTTATACTACATCATATTTGAGTTATGAAATTAAATTATAAAATTCAATAAACACATAAGGAAGGAATATAAATTCGTTTGACACTTAAACTAAATCATATTTAAGTTATAAAATTAAATTACAAAATTCAATGAACACAAGCAGGAAAATGATTCATTTATAAAATTAAATCATAACTTCACTGAACACAAGAAGGAAGATGATTCACTAGTAAAAAGTCTCTGTAAAAGTCTCTTGGAAGTCCAATCATGACAGATATAAATAAAAATTGACACGCCAATTTCCCCCCCCCTAAAAAAATAAAATAGACACACATTACTCATAGTGATTTTGCATAATTAAAAAAATTGCAAATACAAATTGAGATCACTAGTAGCATCCCCACAAAACAAAAGTAGCATCACTACAAAAGGAGAATAAGTAAACTTGAGGACCGGCCAAACAATTTCCAAACAAGTCCAGAACTCATGTATGCCAGATCAACAGTTAAACCTTTGACGGACAAACATCGTGGACTGTTTTCGAGACTCAGTTCGACGTTGTCAACTCTATAAATGGATGGACGGATTTTATGAAAGCCAGTCAACTTGTGGCATCGCTCTGAGGATCAGCAGCGGAGGTCCTTCAAGAAATCCCAGCTGATAAGTTGACAGCCTTAACAATCATCGAGAAAGCTTTGGATTAGAAATTGGATGGGAAATCTAGATTTGGAGATAGCCACCCGACACAGTTTTATAGAACTGAACTGAAAACGAGACAGAAGCCAGGTGAAAGCCTTCAAGTATTGGCTGCCGATGTGGAACGACTCATGAGCCTGGCCTACTCAGAGTGCCCTCTGGATGTTCGGGAAAGTTCAGCAACCCAGTACTTTGTCGAAGCCATCAGAGAAGAAGACATGCAACGGTCAACCAGATTGATGGATGCAAAAGATCTGAAATCATCTCTGGCTTATAGTATGAAATATGAGGCTGCGAGAACTGTTTCCAAGACATCCAGACACGTCAGATCATTTGAGACGGAGGATCATAGGAGTAGAGAAAGAGATGATAAATTAGAATTCTTCAACAGGCTGGAAAATTTTTTAAACAGTAGTGTTGCTGGAAAGAAGAGCACTCCTCGGCGAAACTCGAACATGACATGCTGTAAGTGCAACAAGAAGGGGCATGTGAAGAGGGCGTGCCAAGTGAATGACATCTACTCAAGAAAATTGACTTGCGGTCATCTTGCAGAATGAAAGATACCTACTCTGAATAAATCTCCTGAAAAAGGACTGAAAGTGTCTGCACTTAGCAGAGGGGGAAATGGACTCTATCTGGAATGATCTATTTGTGATATCCCGTGTTTGATTTTGTTGGACACAGGCACAAATATAACTCTTAAGAGCAGACCTGGCCCATAAAGTGAAGGAAAGACTTATTTACACAGCACCAAATTTGACCCTTAAGACTGCCACAGGTGAAAAAGCAAAGATACAAGGGAAACTTGATGCTTCAATCGAATGTGGATCCAGAAAATTCCAACATAGAGTCTATGTAGCTTATATCACTTATTCCTGTATTCTCGGCCTGGACTTTCTACAAAAATTTAAATTTATGGTAGACCTGGAGAAGAACGAGATACGAACAGGATCGGAGAACATTTCTTCGTTTTCAGGCAGTACACAACATCGCAAAAGAACCTCTGATGGAAAGAATGTTCTCTCTCAACGACTCTGTTTTGAAGGTTGCGAACCTTGTTCGAATGCTGAAGAGTAGTTCAGAATGAAAACAGATATTTCTGTGGAAGCCTTAACCATGACAACCGAGAACAGATGGTCTTTAAGTGAGATCCAAAAAGCACAGCTGGAAGATCCAGATATTAGACCAATTCTGAAGACAAATCTAAATTCGGCAGATCGACCATCTTGGCAAGAAATAGCCCGTGAGAGTCCTGCAACCAAACGATATTGGGCTGTTTGGAACTCTTTATATCTTAAAGATGGTGTTCTATATCGCAAGTGGGAGAGTAATGATGGAGGCTTTTATCGACGACAACTAATTCTCCTGAATTGCAGAATTCAAGAAGTTCTACTCATGACAACACAAGTGGAAGATATTTTGGAGTCATGAAAACTTCGTGTAAAACTTAGAAGCGATTTTACTGGGACCGACTCAGCGCAGACATTGAGAAATGGTGCAGGGAATGCCAAGCTTACGGAGCCCGAAAACAGAACAAGGAAAATCAGTAACTGGAAGGACTCCAGCAGAGACATTTTCTGATGATAATCACCATCTGAATGATAATCACTAATTTTCCCCATACTGCACTTCTCCATTTTCCCAAAATTAAATTTAAAAAACGTCATTAACAATAGATTTGCAAAATAATATTAATATTACACAATAAGTAAAACTATAGCAGTTTAGTGAGATGACCAAGTTTCATAGAATAGTTTTCAGAAGCAAAATTACATTACAGCATTTATTAACTCCTACTCCTGTTCAGAAAATAATAATCTGCTCTTTACTTTAATTATGCACCACTAAACTTGATCGTTGAATTTTTTTCGATTCGTTGAAGGTCCTCTTTCTTTAGATGAATGGGCCAGAGTGATTTCTGGTAGAAATTAAGTAAAAACAATACAGACACTACATTTTTTTAGACTTAACTGTAATGCATGCTATGGATAAAATATTTAGGATCAGTGTGAGTTTAAGGCAATAATGGCAAGTAAACATTATTCCAACCTCATTATGAAATAATTGATGAAAACATCTTAAAGATCCAGAACTATAATTAAAATGAAAATCACAATACAAACCTGTACATTGAAATTTTAAATAGGATCATCAAACTCCTCCATAATTAAATACGCATTTTTAAAATTATCCCAAATTCAAAACAAGAGAAATCCATAGATATATAACAAGACCAAAACTCGCATGCCTTTTCTAAACGACTCCATCCATGAAGTCCTCTCCCTCATTCATTTCCAGTGGGGGACTTATCTACGTAGCTAAGGTTGCATGCACTTAATTAGATCACCCGTCACTGGGATATCACTACAAGATAAACTATATTAGTTAGCAGGGACTTTCTCTTCGCAATGGTCATTTCAATCCATCACCCAATGACAGTCATTATGGCATGTGGGCAGGAAGGAGTGATATGCAGCTACAATCTTTATACTTTTAGAGGGAATGAATCTGTTTCTTGGTCAGAAAGACTGTAGAGATAAGATCATATAATTATAACCTTGCTTTCCCTTTCTTTAGTTCCCCTTTCACAATGTCATTTTAAAGTTTTTGACATCGTCATTAGTAGCTTTTAAAATAGGGTAGTGTTAGTAAACAGGAGAAACTTCTGCAATCAAGGATATAAATAGCCGTAAACGTTAAGAAAGAGATATAATAAACAAAAAGACAATTCACTGCTTGCAGAGGTTTTCTTTCTTAGGTTTGATTGAAAAACATAGCATGGAGATTGCAAACTCTGAGAGAAAGGTCTGGAATGGTGGCACTAAGGCGTTGAGGAAATGTCTGAGTAGGGTTAATTTCACTCAATTTTTTAAAAAAAAACTTTAATCTAACTACAACATTGATACCTACGATTGAGTGTAATAGAATTTTGTTCAACACAAAATGTTTCTAGGATAATAGATTAGAGTTTGTGTACACAACAAGATTTGAAAAATTTGTTATAACAATCTGGTATTTATAAAGAACTCTGGATCATCTAGATGGTTTCATTATAACAGGCTTGACTGTATTTTTTTTTCTAACTAAGGAAAAAATAAAATTACGATGTTTGATACAAACATTTTACCTCTTTTTCATTAGATAACAAGACTACATTGTAATATACCTCGAATGTTGTCGTTTTCGTAAAGCCATCAACTTTCAACCGTTCCTCACTTTTCTTCACTGTTCTTGTTTCGGATCGTTTATCAGAACCCCTGCTTTTTCATTTGTTGTTCGTCCTTTATGGTATTTTCTTTTATATATTCAAGCTTTTGGTTCTATAATTTAAAAATTAAGCACATCACTCAATACAAAAAATGAAAGTTTGTTGACTCTCTCTTAGAACAGACTGAGACGACAAAACTATCAAATTTTTCGTAGGAGTACATGTGAATGCTCAAAATAAGCACCTAAGACATTTCCGCTTACAAATTATTTTTTAAAAAGAAACAACACTTTCCTAATCAAAGCCAACTTCCAAGGATATATCACTCAAAGTAACCTTGCAAATGATATTTTTGCTAAAATGTGAAAAGTAGAGGTTAAGATCCAAATTAGAAACAATCATTTACATTCCCAGCCAAGAGATTCATGCTTATGAGGAAAGAATTCAAGGATCATGAAAGTACATATTGTAGACTAAGTTCAGCCATGTAAGTTATTCATACTCAAAATCATAATATTTGATTTTTATTTTAAAAAAATATATTATTATAAGAATTTGTTTTAATACAGATCATAGTCTGGTAAATTTGTGATCTAGCGATGAAGACTGTACCCACAACTTTCTTTGTAAGTTTTGAGTGTTGATAGAATCGCTAAATTTCGCATTGAGAAAGCAGTTTTTTTCCAGAGAAAGGTTAGTTGGCATTTAAAACAAAGTTCTGTTGAAAGATATCCATTAAAACATTGAGACATTGCAGGACATATTGCTTGCATGGATACCCTCTATCAAGCTATTGCTGTATTGTGCAAATTAAACACATTTTTGAAGCATGCAAGAGAAAGATGAAATTATTGTAGGAATTCCATGCAGATGGGCGTGACCTCTAGGTGGATTCAAGGCAAAATCAAGTCAAAATGTTTCTCTTTTGTCCCCAAGAATATTGGATCATCGAATTTTACTTTTTTTTTTTCCCAGACATTTCAGGACCACAATAAAATCAAGTACTTTCCTGACAGGTAAGACCAAATAAATGTCAAAGCGTTTCAATGACCAGCGACCCCTGACATGGGGTCTGAGGCAGCTTTGTGTCTCTTCACTGTGAACGGAGAGACATGGTTGCTGCAATAATCTTTCATTTTGAGCCTCCTCTACATACTCCAAATGGTATAAGATATGCTGGAAAACCAAGAAATTATTACATCTCTTCACAGGGGAAAAGGTTGTTGGGCAGACCTTAACCCTTGCACACTATTTGGAGTCTACCTGATGCTGGCAGTCAGAAACATGAAGTGGACTTCATCATGGGAGGTTATATTTTTTCATCAACCATATGGTTCAGATACACCTCAGTTTTCACCCGCAACACACTCAACAAATTTAAAATAGATGACATTTAGAAAATGACAGTTAATACCATACTAAATACAAGAATAAACTCTAGAAGACATTTTCAACTATGTACATTATTTCATGAATACTGATTTTGTACACATCAGAAAAATAAAGGTATAGCAATTAATCACTGTACATTTATACTCGCTAAAATATAGAAAAATCTTTTGAAAAACTTAATACGTCTTTGTCAAAGTTATTTCTGAAAGATAGTAACATAATACTTCTATTCATCATTCTTTCTTTTTGTAATTTCACGTATCACCCATGAAATTGATACACCAAGATCAAATTTCCCTGCTAGTTTTTTTTGTTTTTTTTGCATATATGGGACATTTGCAAAACGAATGTTGAAATTTTTGCATCACCTAATATAAATAAAATCGTATTTCACTCTCCATGGATTTTGTGGACATTGTTGTTATAAAAAATTCTATGTCTTAAAAAAATAATCTTATTGAATTTAGAATTAATAAAAACCCTGTTCTATACTTGCATTTAATACGTACATTTAGAGTTAATATTTAAACTTTTAGTGAGTCTACATATTCCCAGCACCTGTATATGTAGTAGTTGTGAATGGAATAAAATGTTATTATACTGAATCAATAACCATAAATTAACATTCTAAGAATATACCCAAATTCAAATCATAATATATCTACTCATTCTTCCTCTTTATACCTCGGATCTTTTTATTGCACAATTCATTGTCACGACCAGAATGATCTTTCTTCTTTACCAAATTCATATTTTTTTTTGTTTTTCTTCAACTGCTTCTCCCTTCAGTCAAGTTTACAAAATTCAAGTCTATAAGCTCCTCTATAACTTTTTTTCTATACATGTGTTCTACAAGGAAGAGAAATAAACATGAATAATAATTAAAAAAAAATCTTGTAAAGAAGGTTTATAAGACGTGTTTATGATAACAAAGAAAAATTGAGTTATAATAATACTCCAATTCAAGTAATTACATTTTAACCTTTGCTTTCAGCAATGTAGTATATACAGTACGAAGCCGTTATTATGCCGGACCGATCGCCGAGGCTGATTTTTTTGCCCTAAGGCAGCCCTGCAAGACCACACATTTGGTTCACATCCTTCTTATCAGGACTCTTATCTCTCAAATTGCCTCAACTTCCAAAAACATTGCACCCTGAAGATCAACAGCGAAGCAATGCTTATTAGGGGTGATTGGAAACAATGAAGCCATTACAAAAAAGATTATCTCATATTCGCTAGATACGCAAAGATCTATATGATTCTGAAAAAAATGTGAAAGG
>BGPR01004038.1:8294-18774 GCA_013235015.1 Araneus ventricosus
ATTCCTTTCGACAAAGATCAATGACCTGCGATAGTATTTGAATGATGGTAAGAAGATCAGAATATCAGTATGTCACGAATCAAATTTACAAGTAATTCAGACAAAGTAAGAATAGATTTTCTAAATAGAGTAGAATCCTGGGAATCCGAAATTTTGGATGATCCGAACAACAATTTTTTTTTAATTTTCTGAAAAATGTTTACTGAAAAATGAAGGGAAAATAACAATTCCGAATCGGAAACAAAGCTAACGTTTATTCCTAACTTAAAAGAATAATTCGGATTGGTTTTTAAGAATGAATAAAGCACCTTGATTAGTAGGAACAAACTCAGATATCTTCTTTTTAACCTCAACTCTTTTGCTCCTGTACCGTGCGAATCTTTTCGCACGCCTTCACAGAGTCAATACTGTTCTGCCGCGGTTTTTAACCTAAGGGCCGTGGAATGCTAGTCAAGTGTCGAAGTCAGGGAAGTTGATAGGCGATTTCATATTTGTTTTAGGTGCTACTTTCCGAAAATTAAAAACGAGAACCAATGGATCTCAGATTCTTTTGAAGAAGACTGCATAAAGAAAGAGAAAGAACCATCAAATGAAGAAGACTAGTTAATTGAACTATTATGTTACCAGACTCTAAAATCGTGTTTTCGAAAACTATCATTGGCCCCGTTCTGGATAAATGTTTTGATTCTCGACCACTTACCTGCGTGAACGTGCTTTCTTAACTTTAGTTTCTTGAAAATATGTTCAGAAACAAACTGAATGTAGGAAGAGAATTAATATTGAAACTGTAAAGTTTTAATCCAGATATCCACTCTCTCGTAGAGGACAAACACTGTCAAAATTTCCATTGGGTTTTATTTTAAATCTTGTTTTTGAGTTTGTTTTTTTTTACATTGCGACAGATAAATAATAACAATAATGTTTTTTGTTTCATAATCAATATATTTTTAATACTTTTTACAGTAATCTTTACTAATTACTGTTATATACGTGCATATGATATATATGCATATGTATTATATGTGGTTGTTTTTGCTTGCATACCTATATTCAGTTAGTGGACCTAAGAATATGTTTTACTCAACAAAGCCTTCAGTCAACAACAACAACAACAAAAAGTAGAGAAAACAAATTAAAAAATAAATTTAAGTTTAAACAGAAACAACACAATTTAAACAATCAAAATTTTAAAAATGTTTAAGTAGCGCGCAATTGCAGCAGCATACAAAAAACAATGGAAATCAAAATCACTCAAAGAAAGCAAAAAACTAAGAAAATACTCTGAGAGAAGAGCAGAAAAAAATAAAAAAAATTACAGAAAAAAATTCCAAATATTTTGAATCCATTTCGAATATAGTCCTTAGCCCTTGACAAAGTGGACGAGAATGGATTCCTTGTTTGTTTAATTCGATTCTCTCAGAGTATTTTACTTAGTTTTTTGCTTTCTTTCAATGATTTTGGATTCCATTTTGCTCAACAGGTGGTCCAAATAACCAAAAGGGTTGGGAACCGCTGCTCTACTGCATTTGGCATATCAAGAGTGGGTGCGATAGCTCATTTTTAATTAAAAATAAATTTGGACTATATTTCTTTTTCAATCATTTATTTTAAAACTCAACATAGACAAACATAACAAAACAAAATAGAGACTGTGGCTAAATAGTAATTAATGATATAATCATCAAACAGTGGAAATAAACCACATTTTAAGACTATACGATCTCGCTTAATAGGAGATACAAATATAGATATTTACTTCACAATACCTCGCTTGTTAGGAGGTAAATATTCTGTCTCCTGCTTATTAGAAGAGCATCGGCTTTTGAGTCCATCTATCAGCAACTCTTCTCTAGAACTGGTAGGCTTTGGGATGAACTTGGGGAAGGCTCTGCAATCAAGACTAAACAAAAAGTATTTTGCTGAATTTCCCAACTTTCCAGCGAGCTCATACAACAAACTGCAAATAACCAGACCTCCCCCCCCCAAAAAAAATTAAATTACCATCTAAAGAAAAGAACAATAATACGAAATAATATTGTAAAAATATAAATGCCTTTGTTGTACATAGTGTAAATATCTGCATTTTTTTGACTTTTTTATATTGTTTTTGTCTTAAATAAAATTCCCGTGTCTTGCCCATTAAACCGTTCAGTGACCGGACTGGCCACGGATACGGGGGTAGGAGACGGGGTTCTGTTTTGTATAATCCAAATTCCCCGAAATCTGAACAAAGGTCAGCCCCATTTAGTTCGGATTCCCGGGATTTTATTAAAGTCTTTAAAATCTGCTATTTCTTGAACACGCTTCTTGGAACATACTTATCTGATCTAATTACTTTAGGTGTTGCTAAAGTTAAAGCAGGTGCGGGTTTCTCCCTTGACTGTTTCATACGCTTACAGAGTAATGCGCGTCTTTTGTTAAGAAAAGTGTGTAAGTGTGTGTTTTGTGAAAAGAATGAAGCATATATTTTGGACTCCTCCTCGTTGAAAGATTGGGTACGGAATTATATACAGATACAAAACTTCATTAATCTAGCTTGTGGCAATTTTGAGTTACCAAACTCTCATGTACACGAATAGGCAGATATATAGACAGACAACTTTTTGACAAATATATTCCAAAATTTGGCACAGATCTAAAAGTCTTGTGATTAAACCACACACACTAAATTACACCCACCTAGCTTGTTACGTTTTTCAATTATCTTGTTTACAGAGTGACAGACAAACTTAATTACAAAGTTCCCTTTACAGATTGAAGGAGGCTTATTACGTGTAGATGCATCAAAATCTCGAGATCGAAAACTTTCATGATGACAATTCTTTCTCTTTTTATTTTTACACTAGAAAGTATAATTATCTCATTGTTTTGGATTTCGATTAACAAGATTATAACTTTAACACAAATAGAATATAAAAAATATAAGCACCTCTTTTTTGTTACTAAAAGAGGTTGATTGTTACTGAATTTTATTTAGTAGATTTTTCTAAAATAACGTAAATTAAGAAGCCGTTAAAATACTATCGTGTGAATAACTGCCAAAAGGCTATGACATCAACCTCTGCAGCTCATTTGCAAACTGCCCCGTAGGCACTAAACCTCATCCGAACACAGTATGTCTGACAAACATAGAATCGTATAAATTATATGCGGGGTTCAGCATGTGTCAACTCGTATTAATAATTGGGCGCTCGTAATTAGGGACGTTATTCTGATGACAGCCTTGTTATCTTAGCATTTATACTATTCAGCTGTGAGCACGCTACTTGAATAATCTCGTAATCGTAATAAAGGCATAATATTTCATGCTTTGTAATCTATAAACATTGAAATATAAAGGGTAGAAAAATGGGTCATCAAGTCTTTTCGATAAATTAGTCCGTAAAGCTTGGTAATTATCAAGATATTGGTAAATTAAGCATATACTGACGCTACTCAGACCCATCTGTAGCTCGATTTATCAGCTGAAATGCCACCAAATTTGTTATAGCAGCGGTTCCCAACCTTTTTGGTTGTGTGGATCACCTGTTGTGTAAAAATATTTTGAGGTCCACTAACTAAATATTCAAGTAAAAATATACAAACACATATAATGCATATTTAATTATATGCACGTGTATGTCAGTAATTAGTAAAACTTACTGTAAAAATATATTTATAAAGCAAATAAACTTTATTGTTTTTACTTAGCTGCCGCAATGAAAGAAAACTCCAAAACAAGCGGTGAAGATTCAAAATAAAAAATATCAACGAGATTTTTGACATTGTTTCTCCCCCACGAGAGAGTCAATATTTGGATTGAAGCTTCACAGTTTCAGCAGGAAGTCATTTTCTACATTCAGTTTGTTTCTGTACTTGTGTTTCAAAAAAAAAATTGCGAAAGTGCGTTCACACAGATAAGTGGTCGCGAACCCCATCAGTTCCCCTGACTTCGATTCTTGTTCTAGCGTTCCGGCGGCCCACTAATATGCTACGAGAGGCCCACAAGTAGGCCACGGCCCATAGGTTGGGAACCGCTGTGTTAGAGGGACTAATGACGACATGTGGAAAAATATTCTGTGAAGAAAGAAAGAACTTCCAAAAGTCGCCGATAGGAGTAAATGTGGCTCTGTTGTAGTCTACACAACTGAGAATTAAAAAAATGAAAAACAAAGAAGAAATTTTAGTGCCCCACCCCCCGGCTCATTGCCGGATTAAGCCCTCTGGGGGCCCTTATTCCCTCCCCAACCTCCAAAACTAGATATTTTAGTATTGATTTTGATTTTTTATCTATATAAAGCGGCGTTTTATCTTAAGTAGCAAATTTTGACACGCTGAAATAGTTAATCATTTAATAGAAGATCACTTTCAAGAGAATTGATTTCAGTACAAGGCTTATAAAAAAATGCAAGATTAAAATTTAAAATTAATTTTATACAAAAGAGTAAAAAAAAATGTCAAAACGTTCTTAACACAATCTAAATACTATTTAACTATAGGATCGGACATTTGTTTTTAATTGGAAAGAAACATATTTTTTCTAATTTATGAAACAACATAATATAAAGCTTGCAAAATGTAATTAACAAGTGATGTTATTAGAATGATGTTCCAAAATTTAGATGATACTTGATTTTAATTTCAATAAATTGGAGTGGTCGCCTTCGTAAATTAAATGAAAACGCAAAATTAAATTATTCTGAAAGTACCGACAAAAAAATTAATAAATAAATAAACAAATCCAGAGGCCTCAGGTATCCTCTAAAGTTGCGGGACCCATAAGGAAATGTCTACTTTTCCTATTTAATGAACTGGCCCTGCCTCGCCTGAGTCCTTGGCGGGAGGTAATCTCGCCACCTCATTGTCATGGCTTTGCTCATCATCTGACCACATTGAAAATGACAAGGTACTTCCCAAAGTAGTGTTTATCGAAACGGAAAGTTAATATAACTAAACTAAACCTTGCATCCTTTGTATAAGGTGTGCAAAATGAAAAGGAAACGATAGTTATATAAAAATAAATTTTAATAACAATATTCTAATTACAGTTCAAGTGGAACAGTACAACTTAAAATTATCGCCATTGACATTGATACACTGATTCCAGAGCGTAGGAAGGGAATGGATGGTTTCGGTGTAGAAACTGCTGGGTCAGGCAAACACCCATTCTCACCGTCTTCTTATTCTCTGACAGATGCTTGGGCACCCACTTTGCACAAACGTTGACATAACCAAGCTTTTTGTGGATTAGGTAATGCACAGTTCCTTTGCTTATCGACTGTTCAACAGCAATTTCACGTGTGGTGAGCCGGCGATTCTGCCGTATGAGTTCATCCACAGCCGATACCGTGGCAGTGTTGGTCATAACGTGCGCCTGCCCAGGGCGTGGCCAGACCTTGATGTTTACGCGTCCCGCCTCACAATGCTGACACCACCGGAATATGGTGCACCGTGCGAGACACTGCTCTCCGTACACCTTTTTCATCCTGCGATAAATTTGTGAAACATGTTCCGCTTCTGCGGGAGGAAATTGGAGAACTGCTCTTTGTGCTGATCTGGAGGAATCCATCATGCAACGAACTGCAGAAACAGCTCTCCAGAAATGAGGATATTAATGCGAAGCCGTTAGCTATGCAGGTGCAACTGGGAATACCACCACGCCATCTATAGACTAGCACAATAACTCACTGGAATTTGAAACAACGGCGATACAACTAAGGTCTACTTTTCATTTGGGCGCACCTTATATGAGATTATTTCTCCTAGAATATCTTTTGGTTATTAGCATCCACTTTATAAACACATATATTTTGAAGTATTAATTTATTAAAACTGAACACCGTTTTTCAGTCTCTATAGACCTGAAGACAACCGATGAATAATAAGATCAAATTTTTTCATATTTTCTCTTCCAGATCAGAAACCGCCATTCTAACAAGTATTATACTGAAATGAATTTATTTTTAAAATTTTCAAGCGCAAAGGGAAATCATGCATGAAAGTTTGATGATTCCCTGAATAGAGGAATCAAGGGAATTCGTCTCAAAGGAATTATGCACGATTGCTTTCGTGTGACATTTTATTCGATGAACTTTAGGGCAGCAGGGATCCAATTTATAGTCAAGAGTGCCGCACGAATAAATACGCTTCTCTGAACGATAATAAGCTTACATGTTGCTTGTTTCTTTCTGCGTACCGTTTCTGAGAAGCGTGGATAGATCCAAAACTCTGTAAGCAAAATTACAAAGCAAACGTAAAAATTTAAAAGATATCCGAGATTCTAGTCCGAAATATTGTGGAATGATAAAGTTTTAGGCTTGATTAATCAATCTTTTTTCAATGCTTGATTTTAAAATAATTTAAAAAATACTTTTAGTAATTATAACAGCGATATCCCGTTCACAAAGAATGTATTAAATATCGTCACAACTCACGTGTGTACAGTGGCACTAACTAAGACAATAAAATGTATCGTTGTAAAATAAACATAAAAATATTAAGCCTCTCACAACGAGAGAGGCGGTCCTGGGCGGTCTAAAACCTCTTAACAGCTATGAAGGCCGGTCTGAGGCGGCAAGCTTCTTTTCAGGGGAAGTTAGGTTCTGAGATCGCTTCGGAGATAAGCGCGGTAGGGGGTCCAATTATCCTTTCAACCACAGCCTATTCCCGTGCTCCTTAAGGGAAGGTTAAAGCAAAGTGGTGGGGTAAATGACCACCCAGGTTCTGAGAGTCCAATTCATCTCGTATCAAAAAGGCCTGGTTTTAAAGGGGCTAGAAGAAAAATGTAGCCTCGGAATTAAAGAGTTAAAAAAGTAAAGAAAAAATGTGCGGAAATAAAACTGGTAACACGGAAAAGCCATTTTCTTGAATTTTAAAGAGGTGGAAAAATGGTTTATGTGATAATATGATCTGACTTTATTGAGAAAAAATGCTACAATTTAGATTATTTTTTAATTAATTAAAAATCTAATTAAAATTTTAAAAAGTTTTGTTATTGAAAAACTACTATCCAAGAAGTAAATGAGGGAATGCGGGGACATTGATATACTTTTTTTTGGAAAGCTAAAAAATGATTTACCAACGAAAATAATAAGAACTAATACACTATATTTATGCATTTGTTAATATAATTTTGGATTTCAATAGAATTTTGGTCATTAATGACATAATAAAATATTTATTACACTTCTTTTCTAAAAATGGATTTTTATCAATCTGCCCCATACAACGGGTACATTGTTACACACGGAAATATCGAAAATAATGGGGTTTAATAGGTCTGGGATCAAAACAAAATTTGTTTTATCAATAAACTTTATATTCCAAATCAATGTTTAAAAGTTTAACAAAGTAATAAACATATTTTAAAATAGAAATGAAACATTTTTAATGAGACTAGAAAAATGAAACAATACTGCCTCAGAAAATAATTTATCTCTACAAATAATAAAGAGCAATGGGTGGGTGTGTGGATTTTAAAATACTTTGGAGGGTTGTAGGGAGGGAATGTGTACCTCGAAGCTGTTTCTGAAAATTTTAATTAATTAAAAATTAAGGGAAATTTTCGCTTTCTTCCTAGATGACTTAAGAAAATAATATGGCAGAAAAATAATTTGCACACCATCTAGAAAGACAAACAATTATCTTTTCGATGCTATTAAAAGTTTCCGTACCATTTTTTTCCAATTTTTATAAATTCGTAAAAAAATATTTTTAACTTAATTTACAACAATACTTTTCATTTTTGCAATGAAATTCAAAATCTTTTCATTATTTAAACAAATACTTAATTGCGTGTTTCTCTTAGAAAGTTCATTTTTACTTTTTCTCCATTTCTGAAGACTATTTTACAAAGTAGTTCCTATTAAGACACATTGATATACACAGAAGACACGTATCGATATGCCCCGGGATCAATTGCATCAATCTGCCCCAAGAGCCTTTTTACTTAAAACAAATGGTTATCAGAAACAACGCTTAAAAACTTCAATACTTAATATAGATCAGAAAAATAAATATTTTTCCTACCTTTGGAGTATATTCCTTGCAAGGAAAACGTAACTAGTTGTAGAAATCACACAACACGTACTAAGAGTAAAATTTACTTAGACGAGATAATTAGAGGTTTGATTCATTTGTAAATTAACTTTTGACTCAACATGGCCGAAAAATGTACCGTGTGCTAAGGGTTACAGTGGCATATATATGAGAGGATGTGAACATCTTGAGCCATTCCAATCATGAAAATTTATGGACTGTATCAATGTTCCCGCGTATCAATCTACCCCAACTCCCCCTACTCGCCAAATTTGGTAAATCTAGATCCAACGATCTGCTCTGTAGGGAGAATTGAATGATTTTTGCATCACGCATTTCGAAATTAACAGATAATATCCAGCCCTTAAAAATTATCATATTAAAATCAAGTTAATACCAAGACCAAAAATCGTTCACTATGATGTTGGCACGCCAACTGCGGTTGGAGTCTAGGGGGAAGGACTAAATGTATAATGCCACGTGTTGTTGACTTTCAATCAGATTATTTGTAGAACTCATGGAGAGAAGATGCCTATATATATGGCTGCTGAGAGAAGGGCTGAGAGTTTTTAGTTAACTCCTGAGAAGTTCTTAAAAAATTAAAGTATTTTTACAAAGCTATAAAGTTGTTCCCCTGAGATGCTAACCTTGGCGACAGATTTGGCGACAAAAAGAATTTTCTAGAAACACCTTGAACTGTGAACCTATTTCTACTGGCTTCATGAACTTCCTGGAGATTACGCCACTTCCTTCGTAATGACTTCAATTCCTGTTGAAAAGTATATAACAAGCTCTCAAGCCAAGAAGAGTTGGTTGGATTTTGATCAGCATGCAAGCTGGTGAGCTAACAAGAAACCTTTGAGCGTTGTGTTGAGATTTAATGGTAAGCTCTGTTGTGAATTTTTACAAGTGCTGTTTTAATACTTGTGCTACGTTTCTTTGCTTAGAATATTTGCAAAAATAAAGAGCTTTATTTTTTTTAAATCCTGCTTATTGGACTACATTCGCGTACACCCACAAGACGCTTTTGTCACAGTATACTGAGCTATTAGTGCATGGACAACTAAAATCGCGCCATCTGGCAAAGAAAATATGTTCCTTCATTCTTTTAATGGTATGGGATTTAGTTCAGATGACGAACCAACAATTATTCGAGTAGTGGAAAATGCGCATTTACTGTAAAGGCTTTTTAAAAGAACAGTCGCAGACCTGCAGGAAGGGCTATAAATGGAGTACATTTAAATGGAGTCAATTTATGTGAAATGAGAGTAAGGCAAGATTTGCAGCTGTGAATGTCATCCAAACAAGTTTCTAAATGTTGCACTATATGTCACAGTGTGCATGCGCATGTAGTCAACAATGTACAATGTCACGGTGTGTTTACATGACTTACATTTTGCACTAAAAAATTGTTCATTGTTCGACTTTTAGCTATTATAATACAAATGCGAAAGACGGAAGTTGCATGAAACAATTCTCACAAGTTTCCATTTAACAATTCGCAGTTATTAAAAACATGATTTTAAAACTATTGCCTTGCTATTTGTGCTGTGTTTTTTGGGAGCCTGAAGGTTTATCAAACAATTTACTTTGCAGAGTTTTATAAACTTACTTATAAAAAGTGTACAACATCCAAATAAATAGTTTAAGGACAATAAAATAAATGAATTACAAAATCTGAAAGAGTTAATACCATTTAGATAGCACTTACTCCAATAGAACCAGCGAAAGCGAATGGTTCGAGTGTAAATAGTAAACGATATTAAATAAACTATACAAAGTTTAAAAACATATATAAAGCAATTAATGGAATTTTTAATGTATGATATAAGATCATATATTTCCAAATAAAACATAAAGCATAAAAGAAATTGGTAGGCACAGAAAGAGGATTGATCTAGCCAATACAAACTGCAATTGTATGATATGCAATAGATTAAAAATTTAATTTTGCCTGGGTTACTTTACGTTTAACACGTACGGATGAATTGAAATCGGTTTTCCACATTATGATCGGTACTTTTCTTCATTGACAATCAAGCACTGGAAATAACAGATAAAATCTCTAATACTATGAAAAAGAGGTGGTGGAAGCAAAAGCTCATACTCTACAAAATAGTGTTACAAGCCTTCGTTAGAAGTCTTTGAAGAATTTTAGAAGTCTATTTTTGATTTATTTGAAAGTCTCGTTTTCAAGTAACTCAGCCTTTTTCCTGTTACATGTGCTGTTCTGACTATTTACAGTAAAACTTCTCTAAGCGGTCACCCTTGCTTAGCGGGTCCCACCTGGGGCTACCAGAAGTACGTAGATGAAAAGCCGCTGTATAAGTAAGCGGATTTTCGTTCCTGGACGGGGTACAATAATGGTGGTGTGACTGGAATGGCCCATCTCTGATGAAAGGTCGTGAGGGTGGTCGTCGCATGAGCTGCTCGAAAACGCCAGCCATTCCTCCCTGCACCTAAC